>WNLI01000034.1:0-18865 GCA_025802215.1 Wirenia argentea
GGCCACTATGTCGGTCAATTGCGATGCCACCGTGGAAGTCTTGAAGTACAACTATAATAGCCATTTAACAGTCACTGATGGGGAAACCGCAGTACCCGGAGGAAGCCACCATATGTTTGCAGGAGTGATGATATACTGCAGTTTAATATAAGTATATTGTCACACCCCCGAACCTATCATAGACAAGTGCAGACAGCGAGAAGCAGTATACCGAAAATAGCTAGCAAGTTATCATTTATCGACTTAACTGGTCAATGCAAAGTACAGAAATCGCAGAAAATATCACACATTGAAGTTCGAGACCTCCTGCTCTGCTCCCGACGACGTGTAAGACTACTATCTAAAAGTAGATTTCTATACAGTCTTTTTATGCATCTCAGGCAGTAGATGTAGTTATGGGGAAATACGCCATTTCGACGATAGCATGCCCCTTACAACACAGTACTTCCCCAACTCATGTGGCCAGCCAAGGGAACCCGCATCTGGCAGCGGACTAAACTGGAGCTATGGTTATGCTGCCTTGCCTAAGGACTCTGCACAGATAGCTCCGCCGGTTTGGGAATTGAACCCACAATCTGTCAGATTGACATGGCCGGGAATCAAACCCACGACCTTCCCCCCTGCCTGAGCTATTCACACATAGAGGCTCCCATTTAAATATCGGATGTTTCTTTTCAGTTATGATCCCGGCGGTGGTTCATCTGTACTACATTTTCTGTATCGCGTACCAGAAAACAGTGACGACGATGAAAGGACCACTATGGCTCTTCGGATACTCACACGCCTGGAACCGGACATTCCAAAGTACCACACACGAGCAATGAGGCGAGTATTTTACAGTGAGATGTCAAATTTACGCGACGGTGACCTACCACCCCATCTCCTTCGTCACGTATATAAAACGTTAACGAACGACTGTTCTAAAGATGAAAGTAGTGGTGAAATAGATGAGCGCGTGCGCGTAGCAGTCGCCACTGAGGATCCAGAATTGATTCTCGACATGCGTCATTTAAATCCAGGTCGGCCAGGTGATACCTTTCAATTATTTTTTGACGAACTATGTAACAAAATTGAAGAGATAACCGCTGCGGATGATCGCAGACACGGTATAGCGCATATGTCTGAATTTTTAAGCATTCCGGATATGATCAAGCAGGTTTCAGAAAGTCTGCCTCCAGACACTCCCGTACCATCAGAGGCTACTGTCCTTTATTCGTTTGCCCCACCGAATACCCATGTTCAATCTGCGCAATATTACACGGGTAAAATAAAATTGAAACATACAGTTCAGCGCCGTCAATTACGAGCGTTTCATACCGATGCACATTGGTGCAATGCTTTGTATAGGTATGTTAGAGAGGCAGCAATAAAGGACCGCGAATCGAGTATAATGTTATCGTGCGATGATAAGGCCAAACTGGACTACGGGGAGCCCGGATATGCGATAAGTTCGGGTGTTCGTGGGAAGAAATCTATAGTTCCCGTAACAACATTGCTCGGCGCACTCGACCATGATGTGAACCAGAAAGGCAGTCTTACCCCCTCTGTAAGTCTACAAGTTGACATACCGACAACTATAACAGAGACCTTTTATAGGGGACAAGTCGTCATGTCTTTGAAAGAGTCAATTTTTGAGCCAAGCAGCTCATTTCGATTTGGAACAGAACTGTGTCAAACAATAAAGACTGTGAATCCCAACCTAGATGAGATAAAATCTTTGTTCCTACTAACCGATGGTGGCCCGGAGCATAGGGTCAATTTTGATTCTGTTAAAATCCCCCTGATCGTAACTTTTCTTGATCTCAAATTAGAGATGTTGGTGGCAATACGTACTGCGCCAGGACAAAGTTACCGGAATCCAGTTGAACGCATAATGTCAGTTATAAACATTGGATTTCAAAATGTTGCCCTGGAAAGAAATCCGTGCGACTCCGACCACACCATACAGAAGTGTAAAGGACTCGATGACCTACGAAAACACCCCGAGATTAAAGACGACTTTAGAGCATCGATAGCACCAATGCGGGAACAACTTGAAAATCGTCTGAAACGACTTTCTCTAAAGGATGTTCCATTCAAGGTATACTGGTAAAACTAGTAGTATGAATTAATTAAATGTGCTATGGAGGAGTGGCACAACTGTAGACTACAGTGCAGAGGTCCCGAGTTCAATTCAACAAATAATCCCATTTTCTCTGGCGTAATTTGTTGTGTACTTCGTGGCGTCCTATAAGGCAAGGTATCTTTACATGGCCACCAGAGCTCTGGAGAAGTGGGACCGATCGTACCTATGCTCACGTATTGGTTGGGGAGTAAAACTGCGATATTATGTAAAGGGCATGCT
Source organism: Wirenia argentea (assembly GCA_025802215.1). Taxonomy (NCBI): domain Eukaryota; kingdom Metazoa; phylum Mollusca; class Solenogastres; order Pholidoskepia; family Gymnomeniidae; genus Wirenia; species Wirenia argentea. Next base: position 2,345 of record WNLI01000034.1, read on the forward strand.
GGCGCGCAATAGCAGTGTCTTCCCTCTAGCACAGTGCCAGTATCGACATTTAGACAAATAGGGAGATTCAGTAGTGTAATGTAGAAATGTCGCACTTTGGTGTATTGCGTGCTGAGACCTTGCCCTCCTTTTTTAATGTAAATATAAAATATGCATCAATTTGTATTTTGATATTACCAGACAAATGCACACTCGACTGCCGAAGCTCTCAGCCCGTTTTAAATACAGTACTGTATATACATAACTGTATATGTGTTTATACACAGGTAATCCCACCTGCAACAGAATCCCAGATAGACGCGTTTGTCGACCAGAGCGCAGAAATTGACGATGACTTACCCGATGCACAGAGGCAACACAAACTAACGAAAGCCGATCTCAAAAGTAAACACGACTATCAGGACTTTCTGAAAAAGCATTGCAAGGAGGGCTTGTATATGTTTCAGGTATTACAATTACTGAATATGTTTTGATATACATTCTTTTAATATCATCTACTTTACTACTTATCGAAGCATAAAAACAGAAGTGGTATCATTGTTAGTGTCATCCGACGGATGATAATACGTATGGAACGTATAAATGGAGATAAATCTACTATTCATAATGCATTACTTAATAATGCATTACATGGATACTGTACCAATCAATCGCTTAGTCATGCCGGGTTCGATCCACATTGGGTATATGTGTCAAATACATGAGCTAGGTGACTTATTGAGCATATTGGAATACATTTGAAAGAGCTGTATAATAAATACACGCGGTCTGCCATTGAATAATTCAAATAGCCTATTATAGTACGGCAGTGGTGGATTTCTATACAAATGTCCGAGTATCGGCATGGTCCAAGGGAGATAACCTACTATAAATCTGCAGAAAGTTTAAGACTCATGTTTTACTGCACTAAAAGTCTGAAGTGACTGTTTGTGTAGTGATATGTATATAAAATTTTCTGTAGATTTTATATATAATATACCCACATATCTGCACAATATATTATCAATATATGGAAGTAAAAATTAATTTGTGTAACGTATTAATGCTACAGGTGAAACAGTGCAGTGACGAGTCGTGCTGCACAGGCGAAGGATCCAAACGAGACTGGGTTCCATACCCCATGGATGATGAAGACAAACCAGGACACTACAAATCTTTTGAAGACAGTGTGGGCCGGGATACATCCGAGGAAGACATTCCGTCGCTGAAACTCAACATTAGAAAAGTGACACAGGAGCAACAAGTTAGCTGCTTATAAAAATAGTATATTTCTGACAAGTTCAATATAAATATACTGTGCATTTGTATACCACACTTTGTCTGCAATGCGGTAGTCAACATCCGACACAGGTGTCGAACAGAAGGCCCGACATGTGTATAAATATAGCATGTATTCAGTGTGGCTCGTGGATTCAAAGTCCTACTCTTCCATGATATTCTGCACAATCACTGCCAGGATGCGTGAACACTACGACTGTGATAGTAATATGTTATACGTAGTAATATGTTATTAATAATACTAACGACATTGTGGGCTCATGGTGTAGTAGTTTTAAGATTTCTGTAAATCGACATGCCTTCGGCTGCGGGTTCATGTCTCGGCTGCTAAAACAGGGATTTTTTCAGAGCTTTCAAACCCGACATTTGATGAATTTAACCGATGGGGGAGTCGGTTATAACTGCCGTAGTACATGCAACCATTTTTTAATATAATATTCTGTACAATAATATATATATATATATGTGTGCAAATATAATTGTGTGTGTAATTCAACAGGGATGTCCAGCGAGCATGATGACTGGTCAAAACGTTCGTCGTTGTGTCAACTGCTCAAACTGCAATAAAGTAAGATGCATATACGCGAAGAAGGCATTATCTGAGCGAGAGATGCGGTCACTCAACGCGATCGTTCGTACATATGATTATATGTGTGGCTGCTTAATCACCCCGGACGTAAGTACTTTGACTGGAACTGTGTTTACGAGGCTGGAAATGACCTGTCAAACGCCAATAGAGTGGTCGTTTTATGCATCAAAACAGTCCAAACTTACTGTATGTGCCAACTGTGGTGGTGATGGCGGTATTGTTGACAATGATCTGAAGGATATATACCAAACTGTTCTTCCAATGTGTGCCATCTGTTCTGATAAAGGAGCTACCGCTCTAACACGTCAACCTCGTCAAACAGCTGCTGCTAAACGAGCAGCTAAACCTGCAGCAAATAGCAAAAAGTCAAAAAAATCTAAGAAATAAAATACAATGCATTATCAGGCCTAGAAACAATTGTTAAAAGGTACATAAATTGTACAACATAAAAAATGTGCAGAATATTGAAACATTAATTGCTGTCACAGACTCGGTCAACTAGTATACTAGTCTTTTGTATGTTTTATTGGGTTTTTTATGAAGAAATACTCTGCCATATTAAATTTTCTTATTTTTACTATTTACATTTTGTGCATATTAAAACAAATTATTATTCTTTTGGGTAACTAAATTTTGATATTAAAGTGACATGTTTATATATTTTTATATTTTAATACAGTCAGAAATTTATTTTGTTTGTACCCTATTATGTTGGGTGGTTCTAGTCGAATGAAGTTTTATATTGAAAATGTGTTAACTGTCTCTTGCTTTATTCATTTAAGTTTTACTTGAATTTTGATACAATGTATTATATAATTATTGTGAGCTCATTTTATTCCTCGAGTTTAAATGTCTTTGAACTAATTATTCACTGTTTGTATTCTGCCAGAAAATAGTGTAAATTTTATGCAAAAACCCTAAATGTTGTGGCATATAATTATGTCATCCCAGCTATACTGTCGGCAAATGTAGTCAAAAGATTTTCATCTAGTCCTTAAGTTATATGTATATTAAAACAAATTGTTATTCTTTGGAATTTCTTATTTTTAACTAGATTTCGATATTAACGTTTTTGATATTAATTTTTTATATACATTTATATTTTAATACAGTCACAAATCATTTTGTTTGTACCCTATTATGTTGTGTAGTTTAGGTTCTAGTCGAATGAAGTTTTATATTGAAAATTTTAATGTGTTAACTATCTCTTGTTTATCCATTTTGATACAATGTGTACATAACATTGTGTACGTAACTATTGTGAAATCTCATATATTCATTGAGTAGAATAGTTTGAATGTGTATATTTAAGGTGTAAATTTTATACTAAAACCCTAAATGTTGTTGCATATATATGACATCCAGGTAGTCGGCAAATATAGTCAAAAGATTTTCATATAGTCTTAAAAGTTTTGTAGAATTTAAAATTATAGACCATAAAACTTTATTCATAAATTTTGTCGTATACTGAATAGGTTCTACCATACCATAGCAGGTAAATTCAATAAAATTAATACATGTATTTATACTTGTAAAATCTTTAGCAAACACTGCATATTCACTGCGATTAAAATTTATTTTTTGATATGATGTATTCTAGTTTTGACAAATAAAATAAAGGTGTAGTTTGATGTCAATTAATGTGTTCTTTCATAATGAAATGTAGCCCTATTAAAAGGCAATAGAAACAGTCTTACCGCGTGTACATACTCAATATTATTATGGAGTATATGTATAGTAAAAAAAAAAAAAAAAAAAAAAAAAAAAATCCCTCCCTCCCTACTGACTTTTTATATGGTCACCCGGTTTGCAGGAAACAGACTTTTTTTTAAGGATGGCCTTATTATGGACAAATATTGTTCAGTCATGTCGTACACCCATTGAACATTCTGGTTTATGCAGATGCAGAATCAGCTCACTTATCGATGAGGGGAGGTCTAGTTGTAGCCTCATAGTCCTGACAAACCTCTTACTCACAAAAGCATTAACCCGACTGCATCATAATGAGGTTATAGCGGAGGGAAAGAATGCCTCCTGTCTCCTTTGGTGAAGTTATCACCCCGCCACCCCTACAGGTTTTTAACAAGTTTTCCTTCTTGGTGTGTCAGTATACTGATAGTCCTACAATTCTCCAAGGTTAGAACTTACCGTATTATCACCGACATAAGTGGATGTAGCCCCGAGATGTATGATAGGTGCAGCCTTGGGACAGCACTCCCCAAATGTCTTCACATGTGCCATGACGTCATGCCTCACTACGGACTCAACCTCTGCAGCACGACTGAAGTCAATGCTCTCAATGTTGGCCTCCATCTCAGCGATCTGCTCATCTGTGATGTCCAAACCCAGACCCTGTGAGTTTACAAGAATACTCCATTCATCACAAATTCAGTTAATTTACAAACTCAAAAATGTTAAAATTGCGAAAATATATGGATAGAACAATATTATATTCATTGGTATATTACAGTAATTGGTATATTATTACATATGTCGCGTAAGACCAAAACTATGCATAAACGGAAAGAGTTGAATACACTAATAAATGAAACTCTTTCCGTTTACGCACTTTCATGTTTCAACTACATGGGCTCCATTCGCTAACGCTAACAAGAGAAATGCCAACAGTATAGTTAAAATTTACGTAAGTCAATAACATTTTTTTAATAAACTACGACTTACATCCTGTATCGCAAAAGTCAGTGTTTGTCCAAAATTGTTGTCACCCTTTAACACTGAAATTTGACAGAAAACCAGGAAGTAAAGCAATTCACGGCAAAATAGCGTTTCAGACCACTTTGCCGGTTCACGTCAAAATAACCACTACGTTAAATTGAGGAGCAACTTAGAGCATGAAAATTGTCTAAGTGACAAGTCCGCAAATCACACGACTACGCATGCGTTAGTCGAGCTCCGGACGGCTATCAAGAAGAAATAACGGCGTCCGGACGGCTAGCCAAAGGGATTTAAAAAACGACATGACACTGTTGACAATCATGCCACTCTGAATTATGGGCGTGTTACCTATCTGGAATAAAACCGACAAACCTGTTTTTAGGTCCGGTATAAATCGTAAAAACGCAAGGTTAGTAAACTGTCTAGTAGACATCCAGATGACGTTGATCGTTGTCCAGCAGATCGGCTAATGCCTGGCCTGCGCAGTAGTATGATCTGTGATTGCTCCTGCGATCAATTTAATACAAAAAATTACCTCAGTGTCTAGCAGTAGCAGGAATAAAACTTGGGTCGGAACCGTCTGATCCGGTGACTCTAGATAACTGACAATGCAATGGCTGGGTCACAGACTCACAGCACAGTGAACGGCTGAGCGCACTGTTCCGCTTGACTGCTTGAATATGGAGCCGATGAAATTTGCCAATAGATAATAGTGACCGCTACAAAAATACCAAGCCAAATAATAGAAAATAGATCAATATTCAACCAGTTATATGAAATATTCCTAAACAAAATTAATTTATTGGATCTCACATTAGTCATTAATTACTGTATTATAAAATACCAAGAATCAACGAAAACCTAGGAATTGGTTGCTCGATTCAATCGATTGCGATAAAATTATTTTATTTCTTAAAATTCGCTATCCCTAATAAGGTTATTATGCCCATCATAATAGTAAATGAATACTGGCACTTCTGGCAGTATAAGGTATTTTCTAATGACTAACGATACCGGCAAACTAGTCACTAGACACTATGTATAAAATAAATAGAAAATATGAACAGAATAGGGCCAATAGGCTACTATTATTAAATTAGTCAATTATATTACAATAATATGTCATGCATCATTAATTTTTAATTATTGTGACGAATTGACGATCAATCTAAATTTAGACTTGGCAGTGGCCGAGTGGGATAACTGGCATTGCTAATCATTGCATCAGTTTCTGTAACATTATATATTACGCTAGACTCGCCAGTGGTATTACTCTCTATTAGTATTGTGTAGAAATTTATGGACATGGTAATGTATCGGAACTTTTTAAAGACTCTTTTCATTACCAAATTATATTTAACTATAAATGCACACCAGCCTAGGCTAGTGACTACTGCATGACTAGGTGTATTTGTAATGTAACAATATAATAATTATGAAGTATATTTTTTTCAATTTACACGTTTATCAATTATTTATGAGTTTTATGACGGGTTGCCATTTGCCCATATTATAAACTAGCAGTCATTATAGATGTTACAGGGACAGATTACAATGTATCAAATATTTTGATATAATTTCTACACTTTAGAGATTAAATTTAAATGTATTATACTGTGTACACGATATCATTATCAAGAATAATATGCGCTTCAAACGGACGATTTATGACTGCACCAATTAGAATACTTGGCCGATTAAAAATTTCCGTCTGGTTTAAACGAATGTTTGAAACGAACCTAATATAAAAATTATGTAATTTGTGATGTGACAGTATTTGTATTTATTATGATGGCATATAGTATATAGAGTAACTCAAGTCATACATCATTGAATTTTCCATGGCAACTGGTTCTAAACAAACCAGACCATCCCTTATAATTTGCGTAGCTTGGGTAGGCTACAACTTGTCACGGCTAAGCCTAGACGTGTTTGAAAATTGCCCGTCCATGCCATGCTCCATCGGACATTGACCAATCCATGCAGACCATGCAAAATTAATTTTGCTTGACAACAACAAGTTGTGTGTAGAACCAGTAACCATGGAGATGTTGACATCACTTTACCACTCTATTTATTGCTTTAAATTGTGTGCAGTGCACTCTATTGTCTAAAATTAACTAACAAATAAAACTATTTTTTTCAGGTGCTGGCTGTGTGATGATACCACGAATATCCAATAGATGGTGATGCTACAATCTCATTGACTGTAATCGGAAAATACACGCCAAGATGGTTCTACGAACATTAAACAACCAAAATTAGGAAACTTTCAAATTATAAAACAATACGCAGGATAGCAACTTAATTTGTTTTTGAAATCCTTGAAGCATTATTGCTTATCGAACACAGAATTTTATACAAAATTAATTCAATTGAGTATTTTGTATACGAAATTGTTTGGAAGTAGTACGGAATCGAAGGATATTCAAACAAAATAACAGCATTCATCGAAACCTGTTGAACCAATAAAGCACAAAAGAAGTGATTGAAAAAAAATAGTGATTGCATAACATACAAGTTACAAGTGAATCTAAATAGCGACTAGTCAGTCTACAAAGACAAAAAGACATTGAATTTAAACCGGTAATTCTCTCATCTGGTTCAAATCTCAGAGATAAGTAATTGCCAGGAGTGTATCGCCGTTACAAGCTCAACGTTCACCATGGAGAACACTGTGACAGGACTAGAAGTGCTATCCCCCATGGCCAATACTGACCCATTGAGTCTGTTTGCACCCCCGGCTGATGACACGGAGTGTAATGGAAACGTCGTTCTTACAAAGGTTGGTGGTTTTAAAATTTTTAGTTTGATCATAAATTATAATACATTTCAATCAAATTTTGTAAGTACCTATTTCTGTTAGTAATCTTTTATGTTATGGTATCCCGTGCAAAGTACTGAGCAATTGAGTATTGCTTTCAAGACTGAAATGTTAATTCTGAGATGGACCATGTTGCGGCTATTGTTGCCTTTGGGCAATTATGTCATGTGAAAACTCTACTTAACATAAATTAGTTTAATTTTCTGACCCAACAACATAAATGGATGATGCAACGCAATGAAATGTGACGTTATACAGTTATGAGATTACAGAGAATACTCTAGCTTTCCGAAATCGATGCCAACCACTGATAGAGCGGCAGAGCACATGACGACTATTAGTGATTTTGTGTATACACATCACTCATGACTGTCCTACCAACCACCTGGTATCTCTTGTGTTGTAGACATGCCTGTTAATTCTGTTGAATCCAAGTGATGAAGACTACAAACTCAGCAGGGCTCAACATAAGCTGTAACCTTTAGTTCAGGTTACAGGGAGGTTACACAACCCTGTAACCCCTGGAACCTGTAAATAGGTTACAGGAAACAAAAAGTCATGACCTGGCATACTGTATATTTACGTACTGTAATGTGATAAATAATCAAAAATACTGATGGTAGTTTCAAAAATTCATGAATCGCATACACATTATCAATTTTTGTAACTATAGATTCAAGCTACGCAACAGGAATCTAATAGTTATTTGTTACTTTGAGGTCTGTAACATATTATCGATTATAGGTTACAGCACCTTATTTTTGTGGAACCTGCAACAGGTTACAGGCCGTTTTTCTTATGTTGAGCCCTGAAACTGGTGATCGAGCACAATCCATGTATACCAGGCTATCAATAGTTTAGACATTAGTCACATTACCAATGATCAACCGGTACGTCTTGTGTTGTAGACATGCCTGCTGAACCCAGGCGACGAAGTGTACCAACAACATCTGATTTGACTATTGGTACTTTAGACATACTCATCACCCATGATCAACTTGGCAGTACTAGTCTATTACCTGTGACTGTCTTATCAAACAAATGTTGTAGACGTGCCTGTTGAACCTGGTACGTCTTGTGTTGTAGACATGCCTGCTGAACCCGAGCGACGAAGAGTACCAACTGCTGATAGAGGACATCCAGGCAGACCTGAACACGAGCCAAGGGGAGACGATATTTGAAGTCGGCACTGGAGGTATGTCACTTAAACATTCATGTACTATAATTTAATCAGTTAGCTCAGTAGTAGAGTGCTCGCCTACAGTGCCGGGGGTCCCTGGTTCAAGCCTGGGCCGCGGCAAATGTTCGTGTCATTTTCCCTGTGTTTCTGTAATTCTCTTGGGCAAGGAATTTACCCCTACTTGCCCCCACTAGTTCAGTGGCTAAATTGAGCAGCTGGGGTTTGGGGACTGGGTAGCTTTCGTAGGAATTCTACAAGCTTCTTCCCTCTACCTTCGCGTAAATTGAAGATGGAAATATCCTGCCCACGTCTGGTGGTTTTCTCCGGGTTCTCCGATTTCTCTACCAAATAACTTTCGGCCAGTTTAGATGTATAACTGTTCATATCGAGGAGTGGCCGCAATGTGTTGCTTGCGGTTATACATCTCTCACATTGTGAGATTATTAGTCAATCAGTTGACTTGTATCACTAAGTCAAGGCCTGAATTCAGGGCCCGTTCGCCAATCCGCTATCTGATCACCAATAGAAAGCACAGTGGATGTGTAAACTATGAAACTAATTAGTACCATTGGGATCTGTAAAATCTGTTAATCTGTCATATTATGTGATAGCAACAAGAAAATGATACCGAAATTAAGACATTTTTCAGAAACTATACAGAAACTAAACCGAAACCCAAGAAGTTTCGTAAAATGATGTGATATACACCATTTCACGCAAAACGTATAATAAAAACTGCATGGACAGCAGCTGTTCTGGTCTCAGAAGATGACATACATACATCAATCGGTAAAGTACGACATTTATGTATTTTAGGACCTCACGATCCACCAGTGTTACATAATGATCATATGAGAGACTTTGTGACAAACTGTGAACGTATGGCGAGCCCTTACCATATAACATTGTATGATTATAATAAATTACATGGCTTTACTTCTCCGAGCTATACACATACAGTTAGGGATGATTTTTACCGAAACTGTTTCGGTAAAATATTGCCGAAATCAAGGGTATCGGTAAAGTTTCAGTTGTGCCGAAACTTTATATAATTACAAAAACTGTTTCGGTTCGGTAAATCCATGAATTTCCCTGAAACTTCTTGGGTATCGGGTTAGTTTCAGTATAGTTTTGAATGGTTTCTGGGATATTGGAGGTATAGTTTCAGTATTGGAGGTATAGTTTCAGGAAATATTACAGTTTCTGTAAAATTCTGGTATAGTTTCGGAAGAAACCCTGGTTTCGGCACGACCCTAATAGATACTGTAGTGAATTACACATTGCTCACCTGAAGCGAGTTCAATAAAGGTGTTAGTATCGATGTGATGGTAAGGCTGCGACTTGATGGTTTTCTTGAGGGGAGTGATGCGAGGCGGGAACATGGCCCCGGCACTAGGCATCGTGGCAGCTCTACAAATGTGAAATAATATAAATTTTAGTCAAATTTGTGATGGTTAAATGAGACCTAATGTCAACAAATCTAAATTTACACATATTTTTGATAGTAAATTATGGTGCGGTCTAGTACGGTACGGCTTATAATGGTACAGTCTAGTATGACATGGTCTAGTATGGCTGGCCTATTATGGTATGGCTTAGGACGGTATATTATAACATGCCCACATGGCATGCCTGGTAAAGCATGAAATGGTATGGCACGGCATGGTGAACAATGATACACATGGCGGAATATCACATAGTCCCGGGTTACGCAATATTGTGGGCAACATCGTGGGCAAAGTGCAGTCTTACGCTATATCGTTGACATGGAGTCACGCGTGACGCAATATCGTGGGCGTAACCGTAATTCGGCGCGATACAATATCGTCTACATCTACATGGTTAATTCCTAAAGGACGTGTTGTCCATCGCGGGAATGACTACTTCCAGTTCATGGACAGGCAGACGGGCCTACCCAAATGCCATTGATGTTGGCATATAAAAGATCTTTAAACCTGTCATTGCTATCAACATTAGTAATAATATTGGGTGTAGCATTCCAATCTTTGACGGTGCGTGGATAGAAATTGAATTTATACACATTATATTTTGGCTGGAGTTCTATATATTTATTTTCTTGGTGTTGTCGTGTAATTCTGTTTTTTTGCTTTATGTAGGGTGGTATAGTGATGGCGACTTTTGATTTTACAATTTTATGGAACATGGCGAGTCTGGTCATTTGTCTTCTTTGCTCTAATGTTGCCAATTTAGATCATCCAAAATTTTTGTGACGGTTCCTTTTTCTCTATAAAAGTTGTATTTTACAAAGCGACTGGCTCTACGTTGAACGTTTTCTAGTTTTTGTTTGTGGTTTATATTTAACATTTTGAATGTGTTTATCCCAGGTCAAATGGGTGTTCAATTCCTATCCTAAATAGGGATGATGTTCTACTTCTGTAAGAGGGTCGTGTTCCATTTTGTATGTCTCATTATATTGATCAGAATTCCCTTTAAAAAACTTCAATGCATGACATTTTTATTGTTGAATGACATTTTACATGTTTTCGCCCAATCAGTCATTTTGTAGAGATCGTTCTGTAATATTTTTTTCATCGTCTGGTAATTTGATGGATCTGTAGAGAAGGCGGTCATCGGGAATTTTTTTAGTTTAGATGATATATTTTTTCCAATGTCGTTGATGAAGCGTGATTGTGAGGTGGTGCCGTGGTGGCGTGGTGGACTGGTTGTTCCCTTCAAAACTCCCTTCAGACCAGTAGTGTGTCTATTCAGTTGTATAAGCGCTACGTCTTGCGACATTAATACACTACAGTGGGAGGGGGGCACAATATTGTGGGCATAGTGTGTATGCATAAACGGAAAGAGTTGAATACACTAATAATGCAACTCTCTCATGTGTCAGATATATACTATATAGTCAAATCCAGGGCAATGTTTACAAACATTGATAACAAAGAACGCCTCCACAAGCTATCTATTGTTGCCTCCACAAGCTGAGTACGCGCATATTCATTTGCATGTCATTATAAATTGGTAAAACAGTGATTCTTAAACTTTTTATGCGAGGATCCAGTAGCAGACCCTTGCCTATATGTTTAGTATTGAGAACCACGATGTAAAGAGCACACTGGTGCACGTACACTAGCAATGCATTCCCTATAGCACACGTATTGCAAACCTACATTCTCCAGAGTTGAGAAATTGAGAGATATCTAAAAGTGTGGTTTAGAAATATGATGCTTTACGCTTTACTTTTTATGATCGGTATTAAATTACATAACTCTCACCTTCATTAGCATGCACCACGTCCTCTCGTACTTGTGGCTGACTTTCGAAAATTCCAGCTTCCGGTCTCCCCTCATATAAATCAATCCCTCTCTGCGGCTCACTGCTATACTCTATCCGGTCTGACATCGGTGGTGTTAACTCTCTCCGTGTCGGTTTCTGTTGGTACCCATCATCTGATTGGATAGATTTGAAGTGTTGTAGAACGTTCCGTGTGTAGCCGACTTCGGGTAGTTCGGCACCGACGTTGCGGTCCTTTTCACGAACAACATCGGGGTTATAGTCTGGTTCGTTTTCATATATACCGCCTTCGGTTTTGTTTTGCCATTGTTCGAAACGTTCCGGTTGGTTTTCGTACTCAATTTGGTGTGTGAGTTCGATTTCATCGCGCGGCGAGAGTTTTGGCTTGTAGTCGCGCTGCTGTGTCGACACATCTTTGAATCTGTGAGAGATGGTATATTGTTGTACAGTTAGTTAGTTTGTGAGGAGAGGTTTTTACATCTCATAACTATGGCCACATGCGAGCCCGCTGTAAAATCCTCATCCTTCATTCAATTTGGCCACTGAAGGCAGGTATGGGTAAGTTTCTTGCCCCATGAAATTCAATTAACATAGGAAAATTGCCATACCAAGTTTTGCAGGGCCTCAGGCTTGAACCTGGGACCACGAGATCATGAGGGGAGCACTCTACGACTCAGATACTACTCCTTATCGTTGTACAACTTGCATAATTATTATGGGACAGATAGATAGCTGAATTTGGAGCGATTAGATTTCTTTAAATGCCATAGATGGATGAAATGTGGGCAGATATCTGTTAGCACTGAGCAGACAGGTTGTGGGTTCTAATTCCCAAATCAGGCTATCCATGTGTCCTTGGGCAAGGCAGCACAACTACAGCCTCAGTTCACCCAGCGGGAAATGGATACCGATGAGGGTTTCCATGGCAACAGAGGAAGTTGAGTTGTGGAGTACTGTGTTATAGGGGCATGCTAACGCCAAAAGGCTGCTTTTCTACCCCTTTTAAAACACAGTAATGTATAAAACAACACCTTACCTTTTTTGTGTGTAGGCCTATAGGCCCACTACACATAGAAATAAACATTTGATAATAGCCTACAATATTTTCCTTACCTCTGTGGTATGACATTACACTTTGTACAGCGTACGTACATTAGTGTTCTCTGTGACGTCCTAAGGCAAGGCATCTCACATGACCGCCTTTTCGACCCAACCGTAGGAATGAGTACTAATTATAGGTGCTGGGATGACTTGAAATATTGTTCAATTTTGCTGTCTATAACCCTGGCACGTTCATGTTGTGCATGTAGTTAGAGAAAAATAATTCTCACTTCCATGGTAGTGTACGGCAATTTATTAGTTGCACATTTAAAAGTTATTGATTTGTTTATGCAATTACGTATCATTTAAAAAATGTTTTGTATGCAAATGACATTTTGTAAAAAAAAATGCGCTCTACGTCATTACATTCTGCGTCGATTTTTCTGTCGCTAAGTCTCCAATTCTCGGCACATCGCCGAAAAATTCCGAAGAAATACGAAAAAATCCGAAGCCTGGTAGGCATGGTAGGTGATCACCAAATTTTGATGACGTCATTTTGAAGGTGATGAATCGCGCCCGTTTTTCTGGTTACATACAAAAAATGATCGGATATTTTCGTTATATGCCTAAAAATATTGAAATAACACAAAAAAATTAACAATAAATAATTATGCGGATTTTCTTTAATCCCGTGGTATGCAAATCAGTCGTGCTCTAATGCATGCATATGCAACATATCTAAGTGCCAGGGTTATAGACTCCAAAATTCGTTTTCTAGATGTCTTTTTACAAGTCATCCCAGCACCTAATAGTATTGTCTTCCCTCTAGCACGGTCAGGTATTGTAAATAGACATTTACCGGATAGGGGGATATCCAAAAGTACGCAGTACAAATGTTACACTTTACTTTACATAAGACTAACAAGAGTACACAAGAGCCCAGGTGGCCTCAAAAGGCTCATGTGCACCCATGCAATTTGACATCGCTGATACAGTCATGGTTCAGTCACACACAAAAAAACGGGTTAGCATTACTACAATAGGGATTTTCACTCTTCACGACTCACCAAGACAATGTTCTCTACAGCCGATTTCTTCTTTCAACTTGGGATTTTTATAATCCTTCGAGTTTTCGGCCTTATGACAAAGTCATTTAAAGCAGTTATTCTCAAGCTTTTTATGTGCGAACCCAGTAGCAGACCCTTTCGCATATGCTTAATATTGTAAAATTGAGGTTTCGCTAAGGCACGGTGATTCACAAGCCATGACAACTTGTTTGGTCCAACGCGACTCACCCGGGGCGTAAATTAGCCATGCTAGGTACACGCTATAGGAGGAAATAAAACACTACAGTATCATACCTGATCAAGTAGTATAGCGCAGAGGTTGGGGCTGAATGACCGCAGAGTGGACAAGCTGACAGCTATCACCTCCAGCATTCTGACAATGCAAACATACAATACATAGTACATACATACAGTAGTTACTCAAACTTAAATAAGGATCATTTTTCTATATATTGATTTATAAAAATAACTTTATTATTTCATACCAGGGGAACACTAACAACAACAAAAATAACTTTAAGGTTGAGTAATGAGTAATATATATTACAGTAATAGCGAAACATTATATTCCTTAGTGGAATACGACCACATCGTAGTGTGGCATGTAAAGTGACAGGGGATACCAGATAACCCGGAAAAACCACCTGATATTTCCATATTCCACATCTCGAAGACAACAGGAAGAAGTCAACAGAATACCTACGAAAGCTGCCCAATCCCCAGCTGCTCAAGTTAGCCACTGAACTGCGTAGTGGAGGCAAGCAGACCCAAGACATTCACAAAGATTTGCCGCCGCCCAGGCTTGAACCCAGAACCCCGAGACCTCTAGACGAGCACTTTACTACTGCCCATTCTGGCAATGCAAACATGGATACATACATGCAGTAGCTACAATATAAGGAGTGTGGTGAATCTAAGTCATTGAGCATAAAACTAAACACAAAAATTGGCAGTAAAAAACGAATCTCATTTCGTGTGTTGGTTGGTTATATCGGGAAAGCTCGCCGAATGTAAGCTAACTTCGTGTGTTGGCTTGGCTTTTTCGGGGAAGGTAACAACCGAAGGTAACAACTTTGTACTAAGATATCACAGATATTACACAGCACCAATGTATACTATCACTATAATATGAAAATTTATAATTCAAGTACTGGACACTATTATACAAGACATTTCGGTGACGTCGCGTAAATTGCGTAATCTTCGGTTGGTCCACTGTCAACTGATGGAATTTGACCGTATCTATGAACATTGAACAGTGTAAAAATCCTAGACTGTGGCATAAACGCCATATAAAAGAAGCAATCAGAGAACGAACAGGGGTTTATGGTTTCAGTTGTCATACGCATAGGACCGGGGCTTAACAACATTTCTCGCCATCGGTATCATGACCCATGTTCGACAACAAGTGGATCAAATTCCAGCAGGTGACAGTGGATCAGCTGAAGGTTACGCGACGTAATCGAAACTTCGTCTATAATAGTTCGTGTCCAGTACTTGAATTATAAATTTTCATAATGAATGAGAACTGCATGAATCTTAACTTTCACCGTAACTATATTCAGTACTAACTGTTGTTGTATATTAGCGAGGCGAACGGAAGAAACATCAACGTCATCTGTAGATGTCTGGCTCTGGAGCATAGATGGTAGGGGCAGGGTTCTAGCCTTGCCCACGCCACAGTGGTCTGCACTTGACTGTCGCTGGTGGCGAGATCATTTTTGTTATTTAATACTAATATTGATGACACTATAGATTCGAATCTTGGCCAAATTAATGAATTGATAGGTCTAATACTTGATCAGATACAAATTGTTGTAGAGATGTAAATGTTAAATCAGTATGGTCAAGATCGCTTTGGAGGGACAGTAAAAATTAAGATTTTTGGCACATTTTCAAACTGCGACTGCGACCTTTTTGGATGACATTTGACCTTGAAAATGTCTTTTATAATTATGCATATTCACTTCTTATAGCATATATAAAAAAGATTATTCATATGCCTCTTTTGGATCATACAAAACTAACATCATATAAAAAACAACCCATTTTATGCAAAATATTACCATGGTTAAAAAAGTAAGGATATACGTACCTCTAGTATGTGATGTAGGTAACGCGGTCGGATGAGTAGTGATACGTATGTCTGACAAGTGAACAGCATACTGGTCTGTAAAGAACAAGTTGTTTCATGGTAAAATTATTATGTAGTACTATGCATTAATTTTGTCGCACTGGCATGCTGATAAATCGATCATAATCTTAGGCAACAGCAATCGGTTCATATCATCGAGTTTTACAAAAAAAATGTTTTTCCAGCATGAGATCGTCATAAAAGTGGCCTGCCATGTGTCCTGTTCAGGTGTGGCATAGAATATGTACCATTGCATTGCCCCACTTTGCACTGCGAACCAGTGGTTTTTACTAACCACTTGAAGGAAGTAATCTTTTTTACAATAGATTCAATATTTAGAAATTTTATGCTTACACCAATAGGGTAACTTAACCACATTTCGTTCCGATTGTCGCCCTTTGCCACCAATGACCATATAAGGTAATTTTGACCTACAGAAAGGGTTTAGTCAGTAAAAATTAATTCAAT
>WNLI01000035.1:0-12247 GCA_025802215.1 Wirenia argentea
AACTGATTACTTTGCCAGATTTCTCATTGACGTTCTGACTTTTTGGTTTTCACTTTTACAATCTGATATATTTATCGTATAACACGTGTTTGTGTATCATAATAGATGGAATATTATTATCATAACCCTACGTAACCCTGCTGGCGAAATTAACGTCGCGAAATTGACACGGCGAAACTGACATGTAATGGCGAAACTGACTAGGTGGTCACGTTTCTCCTTGATATCCTGACTATATGATGTTCACATTTTCCTTGTTATATGGCTTTTCTATAACACATATTTACATGTCAGAATAACTATAATATGGTTATTATAATCCTCTGTAAACCGGCTTGCAAAACTGGCATCGCGAAAATGACATTTTTGCGAAACTGATGATTTTAATTGGTTTCACATAGATATAGTGTCTTTCATTAATATAAATTCACAACATAAGATATGCCCACAAAATATAATTAAATTAGAACACACACGGTTGAGATTAAGTTGATATTTTTCTATTCCTAGATAGATATTGTCGAAAATTACGTTTGTTTTCATGATGTTCGTGGTGAAGCTGACATACTGGAAGTATATTTGCTGTTAGTTTGTCAAATTATTAATAAATACATGATAATTCGAAAGATACACGTCCCCGTAAAAGAATAACAACGAGAAAAGTGCACAAGCATCGGTGTGTCTATGGAACTATGGCTCCGTAGTCAAAAGTGTAATATTAGAAAGTGTCCATTTGGCGAAACTGACGTGTACGGTATTTAAATGGAAGGTGAATAATACTTACAACATGTAATATGAAAAGTATAGTTATATTATGTTAAATAATGTATATTTTAAAACCTAAGCTATAATAATCTTTAAAAAACTTATAGCAAGTACCTAATAATGATGTTCCTCTTTGTGTGGTGAAACTGACGAACAGTTGTGGCTTCTTTACATTATGCGTTGTTAACACTAACCGTAACACAAAATCAGCTCTGCAGTGTATTGTGTGCCAAAGATGGATAGTTGAAGGTAATTATGAAGAAAAATAAACATCATTTTGAAAAGTATATTTAATTTATTTTGGGGCATTGAAAAAGGTAGGTGATGTGAGATCATCCCATATAACCAGATAATGTATTCACTGTTACAGACCCGAGACGACTTCCTAGGCATGAAGGACATCGCTCTTCTCTCAGCTGCCTTGCCCATGGACATAACCAGATAATGTATCCATCATTACAGACACGAGATCATTTCCTAGGCATGAAGGACATCGCTCTTCTCTCAGCTGCCTATGGAGGAAGGAAAGGCATCAGATCCATCAAAATCAAATACTGTTACGATTATCACACCCACCACATGCGTAATGACTACCACATTTTCTCACTACCTAAACACAAGTATCCGTGTCTCGCCATACTAACAAAAAATACCCCTGCATAGTGCTATTGTCATATCATCCCCACTCGACAATATACGTAGAGAAAAATATAGATACATTTTCACTTAAAACCTTGAGGACCATCGATATCACAATTATGAAAAAAAATATCAAAATTAACATTATTGGTATCAAAAATTATCAGTATCTGTATGAATGTTATGACCTCTGCCGACATGATCGCGTAGTCCTGGTGTGTGACTCTAACGACATCTACATTCGTGACCAAGGATGGACCTACAGCAATACATAATATGTAGGTACAAATTTAATGAACTTGTCAGAGTCCATTTACAGAGAGGCTGGGAGGTATCCCATTGTCACACCAACCCTCCCCGTTCGCTTCCATACTGCCATGTTACGCTTTTGTGAGAGGGAATTACGAGAAATTTTAGATGAGACGTTTTATATAAGAGGTCTTAAAGCAAACACCCACAAAAGAACAACTTGTTTGCGCTTCGTAAGCAGCGAAATGTCTCACATCTGACAAATTAAATAATAGTCTGAAACATAATATATTTATGGGAAAACATGGAAAAGATAATAAGGTGAAAGAGGTGCATCGACTCCCGAAATGTCAACTGAAGGAGTTTTTTGATCAAATAAGCACAATGGAATACAGCATTAAAGTGTTATGCGATGCAGAGTATGAAAAGACACAACCAGTAATGCACGATTGTACATCTAAATATGCCGATGCAGTCAAAATGTGCACCAGATGCAGGCGGATACGTTCGCTAATTGTATACCGCCTTACCCTCTACAATGGCTAACATGGCGAACAAATCGTCTTCTGTTGAAAGGATGCTCTGGAGGCATTAGTGCCAGTGCAGTGGGCACTGGACAAGCATTACCACATCTAATACATATTCCCAGGGAAGGAGCATAATCAGGCGATGATACCGAATTCACTTCCAGGATCAGCCAGTAATGTCACGGAAACTGAAGGTCAAATTGACCATCAAACATCGATATTTTTAAAAGATACATAGACACAAATTTCTTAAAAGTTGTAAAACCAACGAATGAACGATTCTTCTTATAATGGATGGGCACAAATCCCATGTCGCTGTAAATACAATGGAATGGGCTCTCGAAAAGAACATAGTTATCTTTATCCTTCCTGCAAACTGTCGCTATGTTCTTCAGGCTCAAGATCTAACACTACGTAGCTGCATTGGAAACCACACTAAACTGAAAGCAACATGAACCTTAACATCTAGGACGGGAAAACGTGCAAGGTCAGAGAACTGAAGATTCTGTTATTAATATATCAAGTGTGATCAATTCATCAATTGTGATCAATGTATCAAGTGTGATCAATCCATCAAGTGTCACTCACAAACAGATTACCTCCCACATATTGTTGAAAAAAGACCAAAAGTGGAAAGATAACATGGAAAAAATTAGCAGAAACAATTCCACGCGAAAAAACCTTTAAACATATTGTGAAGCCTGTATAATGTGTCATTATAGTACCCTACTTAGTTCTCTATAAATATTAATACAAGTAGGCTACATGGAAGATATTTTTCATCACATTCAGCATCTCATTTTAAACATAAACGCTTACTTGGCGGGGAACTAACAATCATTATCAGGTAATAAAACGAAGATCATATATTCCTCACGAGGACAGCGGATGATACAATTATCAGAAATGAAAGAGAACGTTGACAGTAATTCTGCCATCGCAAACACAAACTACTAATACGAAATTGTTTCATAAATACAATTTAGTAACAAAAATGAATGGAATAGGGAAGAAACAATACTGTTGTTGGAGGTGTGGGGCGAAGACAGCGTTCAGTTGGAGTTGGAGGGTATGACAAGAACAAAGTCTATCTATGAAAGAATATCAATTAGGCTGTGTAACCAAGGGGTCAGCCAAAGTAAAAGCACTAAAAAATGCATACAGCAAAGTAGTCGATAACAACAATATTCAAGTCATTACCTATTACTAATAATTGTAATTACCTAAATAACCTGACTTTGCAGTGTTTCGAATATACGGTATGATCACTTGTGATGAATTTCTGACAATATAATTACCTAATTCAGGTAATACATAATAGATAGGCCTAACTGGTATACATAACATTAAATAGTTAGTTGATATAGTTTGCAAAGTATAAAATTGATTACTTTGCAATTATGAAGGTGATCTCCGACTTCAGGAGATGGAGAAAGTTTTTTGAATACTCTAACAAAAAACTCAACCCAGATTTATGGTTCAAACCCCATCATGGCTGACAAAGATATTAGAGAAAAAGATGATGTAAAGGAATGTCTTCCTGGTGTACCCGTTTTAATTTGCTTTACGGTATTTTCGTAGAGAAGCTACAGTTAACTGGGGGTAACTTCAGGTGAGCAGGAAACATTCATTCAATAAAAGATTATCAAAGGTTGAAAGATGAGTTTCGCAAACATGTGCCTCCAACTGTTGGGAAAATATTCACGACGAATAGGTTTAGGCAATATACAACGCCGGCAACTTTCTGAACAACACAAACAACAGGCTTGGACAAGGATCAAACATGTGCCTCCTCAATGTCAGTCTACCCGCTGCTTTATACGGCGCATATTGAACGACCCATCTATTTTAGGTTCATACAGTAAGACTCAATAATTAATAATACCCGCAGGAATACATTGATAATAGGGTAGACCAAATATGTACGTATCTTGTGCATATCATTTGTATTCTATTACAGCCATGCTGAGCGATTAATTAAATATGTCTTTGGAGTACTTAAACGGTTCAGTACTTACTAACTACCCTTTGAGGAAGTTTTTTGTGCTCATCTGACATTGCGCAATATGTTACAAAAAAAGTCATGTATTGAGACTGACGATATGTATTTTGATGATATTGATGCGGTGAATGAGGAGAATGAGGTGGACGAACATGATGATTTAGATGAACGAAGATCAGGTGACAATCACAGTAGCACGCATCAGCCCACAATCACAGTAGCACGCATCCCATGTGTAACAGTGCACATCCACACAAAGTACACATACCAATGCACACATGGACAAAATGTTCCTCAAAACCCATGTACATAGGTAACTATGCATCATTAAAACAAATAACAAAATCAAGGTGAAGAAATGCATACAAAATATTAAGGAAGTCGAATGCAAATTCAATCAATAAATTACAAGCATTCAGATATTCCTTTAAAAAGGATGCAGTAACAGTCGAACCAAACATGCACAATAACTTACTCAAAGCAATAGATACAGAGAAACGTTAACAACACCCTCACCAAAATGTTCTGGAAAGAGCAAGTCAAGGCATTCAACAGGAAAGACAAAGGGATGCGTTGACATCCAGCGATGATAATGCTCGCCATCCTCTTACACACTCGAGGACCAGCCGCCTATCGTGTCCTGAGAGAAACCGGAATAGTCAAATTACCAGGAACATCAACATTACGTGATTATACCAATGTAATAACACCAACACCTGGAATAAACCCAGATGTCATATCAAGAATCAAGGAAAAGCACCAACACCTAGAGGACAAACAACGATTCGTCGTTCTGCAACATGACGAGATGTCAATTAAAAGCCACTTGGTTTTTGACATAAAGACAAAAAAGGTAGTTGGTTTAATCAACACCAGCGATTGGACATTCAACAGTGACAACAAGCCGGTGTCCCATGTGTTGGTATACTACATAGTAGGCATAAACAACATGTGATTGATTAGGATCCTTCAGCTTTAGGGGGTGAGGAGGGGTATTGCACCTGGTCAAACATCATAAAGGTGTTAAAAAGCCACGAAATCTCCAAAGAGCACGTCGATGCTGTCATTGACATTGAACAACGAGGATGCAATTCGCTGGCAAAAATCGACCACAGATTAAACGCTAAACGAAAAGAACATCAATTGAGAACCGTTATCCACTCCCAGTACACTTCTTCTTCACCTTGCATTAATGAATTGACTTAGTGATTAATGGGGGAAATGGTATAAAAGTTTCTATTTCTCAGAAACTCGATTGTATGAAGTTAACCGACTTAGGTAAAGGGTAGAAAAAACAAAATGATCACTGTACCAAGTATGATCGATATATGTGTGTATCGATATAGTGTGATGAATGTATAGGTGTGATCAACGTATGAAGTATATTCAATGTATCAAATGTGATCAATGTCTCTAGTGTGATCAATGTCTCTAGTGTGATCAATGTCTCTAGTGTGATCAATGTCTCTAGTGTGATCAATGTATCAAGTGTCATCAATGTATCAAGTGTGATCAGTGTATCATGGGTGATCAATGTATCAAGTGTATTCAATGTATCAAATGTTATCAATGTATCAAGTGTAATCCATGTGTCGAGTGTGATCAATGTATCAAGTGTGATCATTGTATCAGGTGTGATGAATGTATCAAGTGTGATCAATGTATCAAGTGTTATCAATATAAAAAGTGTGATGAATGTATAAGTGTGATCACTATATCAAGTCCGATCACTGTATCAAGTGTGATCAATGTATCAAGTATGATCAATGTATCATTTGTGATCAATGTATCATTTGTGATCAATGTATCAAGTGTGATCAATTTATCAAGTGTGATCAATATATCAAGTGTGATCAATGTATCAAGTGTGATAAATGTATCAAGTGTGATCAATGTATCAAGTGTGATCAATGTATCAAGTGTGATCAATGTATCAAGTGTAATCAATGTATCAAGTGTGATCAATGTATCAAGCGGTATCACCGTAATGTATCAAGTGTGATCGCCGTATCAAGTGTAATTAAAGTATCAAGTGTAATCAATGTATCAAGTGTGATCAATGTAACAAGTATCATCAATATATTTAGTGTGATCAATGTATTAACTATACGCTTCCATCCCAAAATTGCAATTTATACTATGTCTTAGAAAATGTTTGGTATTTGGCCAAGTCCAAAAAAATTTGAAAAAATTACACATTTTTTCTCCATTTTATGTTTCACATTTCGACAAACTAATCGGTACTGTATGTATAGTTCACTTTCCATAAGGGAAAATACAATGTGGAAGTTGTATTCTACAATACTAGTGCTGTCGTCAATGTCAACAGGCCAACTGGGGCCGACACAAGGCATCATGATTTGTATTGGATGTGGAGGAGATCGCCAACTGCTTCATACGACATGGCATTAGTGGATGATGTCTACCAAGGTCACTCATCCTGGTTCATACGACATGGGATTAGTGGATGATGTCTGCCAAGGTCACTCATCCTGGTTCATACGACATGGCATTAGTGGATGATGTCTGCCAAGGTCACTCATCCTGGTTCAGCGTATGAAGAGACGATGGATCTATGCGACAATCAAATATGGCTATGGTATAACAGAGTACGGTACCTTTAGACATATATGGGTTGAAACTTCAAGACATGTCAAATTTGATGTCGAGACAACCATATTTCTCAAGAATATCCCATCTTTTAAACAGATGAAAATGGAATCGATCGACAAAAGTACACCAAGATTCGACAACGAGACACCCGACGAAAGAGAGACCCAGAAAAATTCGGTGTATAGAGAGTTGCTGGGGAATGGGTAGAGATTATACCCTCTTATGACAATTGGAAATTCAGTATGATTGTATCATGGAATTTTATAATTTATTATTTGTGTGTGCATGTAATGCATTTAGACACTGGTTTGATCAAAACAAAAGTTTTGAATATGACCATTGCCCACCATCAATGAAGCAATACTAGAAAACATCAGCTCAACTTGAATCCCCAGAGTACACGGGGCTTCACATTGATGAATTTGCGATAACTGTGTAATGACGGGTCATTTATCTGCTCTCTCGGACAAGGAAGCGGGCTGGGATGGTCGACGAAGGGTTCAACCCTGAGGACACCCTGGTAGATGTATAGTACCACTTTGACAAATCATCAAAAAGGAAGGAAGAGTTACGAGACCTGTTGAGGAATCAAACGTGAGAAGGTGAGAATGTGAATGTGTTGGGGCATTAAATATGTAAAGATGAGAATATGAATGTGTTGGGGCATCAAATATGTAAAGATGAGAATATGAATGTGTCGGGGCATCAAATATGTAAAGATGAGAATATGATTGTGTTGGGGCATCAAATATTAAAAGCAGAGAATGTGAATGCGTTGCGATAACAAAATTAATATGAGCTGAGAATATGAATAATTCTGTGCGAATATTTTTTCAGTGAGATGTTGGCTGATACACCTCCTACAAAACAGAGAATGTTCATAGTATTTTAGGACTGTCTTCGAGGACTATTTGCTGTGCGTGCGGTGTAACCTCTGTGCGGGAAGCTGTTGAGTGTTTGTCATGTACACACATGGCTCTGTCATTTCCGTACAATCCCGATGTACGAACTGCCTCACCCCTTTCAACTAGTACTCGCAGCCATGTATGGACCACCTTCCACTGGGAAATCCATTACTAACGGGTGGGATTCTGTCGAGTGGGTGTAGTATTGCAGCAGTTCTTTGGGTGGTTGCGCTTTGTGAACGAATATTCCACGTACAATCGAAATATTTGATACCGGCTATTAAAGAAGGATACATCAGTGACCTATATGCACTCACAAACCCATCGCATTGAGGTATACAAGCTTCAAAGACACGTGAACAAGCATCAATTGTTAAAGTAATCAAACATTATGGAAGAAGTCAAATGCGATCGAATGATCACATTAATTGACATCACTTACATGGTTGCATATTATGTAAAGCGAACTAACTTTCATAAAGTTTACTGTGCTAGTGGAAGTAGAAAAGAAGCATGACGTTGATCTGGGAAGTCAATATCTCCATGACAATGCATGCCGTGAATTCATCGCACATCATGCTAAACAAACTCACAAACAAGGGCAACGCCCCGTAGTCTTAGAGATATTGATCGCTGGAAAGCAACGGAGCTGTGCCAGTTTCTGTTGTATACTGGCAGAGTAGTACTCTTGGGTGTGTTAGAAGAGGAAAACTACAGACATTTTTTAGGGTTGAATGTTGCAATGATTTGGTTAGCACGACATTTCACCACCTAATACCGCATGCGCACAAACTTTATAATATTTTGTTGCAGCAGGAAAGGTGTTATATAGTGACGCATTGTGTGTGTACAAAGTACATGTACTCTTGCATTTGCAAGCTGAAGCTCAACGATTCATTTGATTTCTGTCTAACCAGGTCAACCAGATCAACCACTATGTTCTGTGTTATCGAATTTGGAGACGAGGAAACCACATCACAAAAGAAAATGCAAATGGATCCATCCATCACAACATGTGTGTATGTATCAAACATTGATGAGGTCTAGCATGATGTCCAAACCCACATAGACATTGAACACCATTACAGCCGCACTATGTTCTCTGGTTGCGGGTCTGGCTGCAGTCACCTTTGTAGCTGATGGATGCATTTCCCTCAATAAAAATATAGACATTAAAATCAACATGAAGAAATGAGTTTTAAATGTGTTGCCAATTTTCGACTGTCATACCGGGATGATCATAAAAGATTATCTGGAAGAGGTAAGTGTTTGAGACATGGGGCATTGTGGGTAAAATCAACATTGTCCTCATAGATTCGGGGGCCAATGTTATGTTGTAATACCGAACCTAGTAGATTATTACCTGCCCTATCAGAATCGTTTTACAATACTTTCACTTGGTACATCTTAGTCCAACACACTTGTTGTAATACGATGACATAGGGCTGACCATCATATAATTTTACCAATTCCCAATTATTCGAAATACAAACAAGCACTGTTATACTCCCCCGGAGAACCGGGGTTTTGAGTTTTAGTCTCGAGGATACGAAATAAAATTATAAACAACAATGGAAACCGTCTTCATTAAGTCAAGATACCAGCCTCCCGTATGAGATCTAGCTCCCCCCTACATAACATGAACATCGTAAAGGCGACGGAACTCAGAGAGTGGACAAATGTTAGCTCTGCTGTCCATTGGGTAGTCCAGGAAATAGACAATATTCACAATACACAATAGTCAGGAGTCACGACGAACCTACACCGATCAGGTGCAGGGAACATAAGGATGAGATCACTGTGTGAGGAGTCTCGACGAACCTACACCGATCCTGGTGCAGGGAACATAAGGATGAGAACACTGTGTGAAAAAGTTGGTGTTGGATTCAGAGTACTCTCCCTCGACGGTGTTACCCGCTGGAATTCAAAGTATCTCATGTTGGAAGCAACAATTACGATCAAAGAGGAGGTGATATTGTACCTATCTGAGCGTGAAATCAGCACCATCACACGCAACGAGTGGAGTATAGTGGCATCATTACTAGTACTCCTAAAGCCCTTTTAAGCTGGCTCACTACGACGCAGTGATGAAAGTCATCTCACCAAAGATTTCATCGAATCCAGCAGCCAGACTGCACTACTTACCCCACCACACCTATTGCACTGCTAAGGCCACGGACAGTTACCGCAGTCTAAACGACAGTCTCGCCGGTGGGGGGGGGGGGGGGGTGTTAATGCACTCGGATACAAAAGCTAGGCAAGCTGCTCCTTCTCTATCGTTCCTCCTGCATACGCCTGCTCGAGCGACATATGTACTCGTATGCTCCTGTTGAGGCTCGGGAAAATCTCTGTTTTTGTAGGATTCTCTAGGATTCGAACCCATGTCCTTTCACTACGACAATATCAAGACAAACTTGACTAATCCATCGGTCCCGATGAGGTAGCCAAATATTATACATTAGATTAAGATCAACTATTTTCCTAGCTATTCGAGCGTTTATCAAGACAGAGTAAGACACAGTAATAGACCCAAAGGAAAATGAACAATTAGAGTGTTTGCCCTATCTGAAGATCAATATGTGATGGCCATCCAAAATTAAATGCAAACACGTCGTATTTTGCACTCATTGTCTCTCACACTGGATCCATGGGTAAGCATGTTTCTATTTATCTCATGATTCCTTTGAGGTGTTACAGTGATTCTATTTAATATAAAAATAATGATATTAAACAATAATAATTTTTGGGATGTTAATGCGATACTTCGCAGACAGCTAATGTATGAAGGTTCTACCATGATCGGACGTGTTGAACTCTGAAAATGGGAAACCGATCGACCCTGAGATTATCGGTCGTATATTCTAGTCTGGCCCGCACAACGAACAAATCAGAAACGCAATTCGCCACAAATATGACGCTAAAGCAACATTTGACGAACTTCTTGTAGCAGCTAGAGTTGTAGAAGAGGAACCGTCTCGTCACCGTACAACCACAATATCCCAGCAAGCAGCTGCAACAGCCAATGACAGAATACTCGCCTCACTATGATGGAATCACTTACGAGACTGATGGATTCACTCGAGTTCACACAGACCAACAACCGTGGGGCTTCTGAAATGAGTCAGGACACTAGTTCCAATCTCGATGGCAGCCCTGTTCACTATTCCGGGTACTCCGGTTACATAGTTAATGTGAATAGTTAATACAGTAATACATACATTGTATGAATGCATAATGGGTTGTTAACAACAGGGTGCATCAGCATCATCAGTGACAGATAGACTAAAGAGACGGGTTAGGAGGAACCAGCTCAAGGACGAATTATACATAGAGTATAATGAGAGAGAGCATCAAAGTACGGAAACTTCAGACGACACGGTTAGAATCGAAAATTAAAATATTAAACGACGAATAATGTAAGCAATGATATAAGTCTCTGCTTACTATCAATTATTTACATAACCCGGTAACTATGGCCATAAACATTCCCTAAACACTCGATAAATAAATTATACAGTTGTGCATATAGGAGACAGCACGAGGATGTTCACACATGGTTTCGTTTCTATATTGGACTTGCTTTTATTCCACTTCCGCATGTAGAAATGGCGTTTCGTTATATCTGTGAACAGTTGACCCCCAATATCCCCGCGTGTCACGGGTTGAACATGTGTGATCAACATATCATGTGTGGTCAAACATTAAGTGTGATCAATGTATCAAATGTGATCAATGTATCAAGTATGAATGTATGATCAATATATCAAATGTGGTCAATACATTAAGTGTGATCAATGTATCAAATGTGATCAATGTATCAAATGTGATCAATGTACTGTATCAAGTGTGATCGATATATCAAATGTGATCAATGTATCAAGTGTGATCGATATATAAAATGTGATCAATGTATCAAGTGTGATCGATATATCAAATGTGATTAATGTATCAAGTGTGATCATATGACGATAAAATGGCGGATGTTAAAAAAATACATGAAAATTATGCTTAGTGGTTCGCAAAAACCAACACGAACACCGGACACATACTCTTGCAGTTCAAGGGCAGTTACGGAGTAGAGGGGTAACGGGTCTAAATGACTGAAAAGAACAGGACCGCCGCTGGGGAACGAGACAACTCGGGACCTGCAGTTGGAACTTGGGGGAACGTTTTTAAACGTCTCTAGCATTCAAGGAAAACTCATTGATGACCAGGTCGTGAATATAAGAGACACACTCTGGAGAGAATGGACAATGCAATAGCCGATGTTGTTGTATTACATTTAGGCTACGCATTAACATTGTACATACAGCTGTAGAGTTGTGAATACTATACTAATATTGTAACATTTTTACATTAACCATACAAAATGAAAAGGTTTTTGTTCGGAAATGATACTTACTACTACTTACTTATGGAGCTTGCGTCGTGGAACGCGTGGCGTCTCGGGTAAGCGTCCTCCAACCTATCCTGTCGGTGGTAGCGGCCAGTGCGTCAGCAAAGGGTAGGTTTGTGTCCTCCGTGATTTGATCGGCCCAGCGGAGAGG
>WNLI01000146.1:0-12245 GCA_025802215.1 Wirenia argentea
TATATTTTACCATAGAAATCATCAAAACAAGGTTCGCTCTTAGTGGTCACGGATTTCCAGATTTTTACTTTACCAATTCGCTCTCTGCCCTTCTTTCTTCACAAACATAATCAATTTTGCTAATCCACGTACGGCACAAACCACGTACCTCTATAGTACGAACCGATATAGAGTACGTGGTTTTGTTCACATATTAATGTAGGCTACTCCAACCGGAAGTTATACACAATAATAAATACGGTAAGAACACCGATAAAATGTGTTAACTATATTATACAGTACCAGGACTATTTTAACCGAAAGTCAGAAGCAGGTCCTGTTTCCACCTGAAAGAAACCGAATCCCAAAAAATAAATTGTTTTATCTCATACTTGAATGAAATGCAGGCTTACGATTGGTCAATCGCCGTTCCATAAATCTCCGCATGGCACTGTCGTATAGAACGGCTCGTATGTTTAAAGGTTCGATTATGCGATAAATTCGTTTTACGCCTCTTGCAATACAATAACCCTCGTGCCAATAAAATCCCGTATGGAACACCTAGCCATACAATAACTAATAGTATCAACTCCTTTCATGATACTATTGAACATACAGTAGAGTATTACTATACTGTACAAAAAGTTTCTTTTTTAAAATGGCATGATGGAGGAACAAAAATAAGTTCTTTACCGACACTCTGAGGTATAGCTCATGTATGTTTCGATTTAGGTTGCTACTATACTGTATACATTTCAGAACCTATTTCGGTGCCTGCGTAATTCTCTTATGTGAAAGAAATGTTATTATCCCACTTCAAAGACATTTGCTGCAATTCGATTGGCCAATAGCCAATGGTGCTGTATTCACATCGTAACGGCGTATAAGTTTGTACCGGTGGCTAAATTTTCACTCTTTGACTGCCGGGATATTTAATTGCGTTTTTCTCGTGACGTATATATACACGTCTTTGACAATCAAGGAGTTAAATTTAATCATGGTTTCGAGGTGACCGGTTCCTAAACTTTCATGTCTATTGGAAATTACGTTGTTTTTGATCGACATCATATTATTGACGTAATAAAATGTCGCTCAAAAGTAGAAGTGGCCTACACAGCATAGTATTGATAGTGCGATGTCGCGAAAAAGTTTTGGAGAACATTCTGAGATGCTCAAAAGAAACGGTTGCTGTTAACGCCGAAGGCGACGGTAAAGGCAAACACGGGAGCTCCCTCGTTGTTTCGCACATATCTGGCAGAAACAGGGGATGATGTCCAACGGTTTAGCAATGACAAGTTCTGTACCGCGCTCGCTGCGTTCTACTTATATTGTAATCAAATGTGTTCATAGTGTTTTGTTGTTGTGCAGTGGGATAAATTCGTTATTAACCTCTGGAGCGGTGGCTACGGGATAGCATCTCACCTCAGGTTAGCATATTTCCTTCGCCTTCGGCTCGGGAAATATGGAACCTTCGGTGAGATGCTATCACTTAGCCACCGCTCCACCGGTTAATAACTAATATTATATCACTGTGCTATAATTAACCATGGTTATTGGTATTTGGATTCACTGCCATTGTTTACTACATCTGCTATGCTATACATGCAGTATGTACTATATTAGTGCATAAAATTTTCCACAAAAGTGTAGCCTACACGCAGTATAATGCCATGACCTGAAACAGAAAGCATCGCGGGACTCATAACAGATCATTCGCGGCTATGGATGGGGTGGTCAGCGGTGGGTTTGTACACTTGCTACCCCATGTATGCCCTATGTTTCACATACTAACGATACAAGCGTACAAAACTGCTTGCAATTACTGGCATAATCCACAATTATGATATACTTTAGTGTACACTGGGACATACAGTCTGCCTTATTGAGATTATCTCCCTTGGACACAAATGACCTTATCAGGTAATTTTGACCGGCAGAAACGTTTTGTCAGTCAACATTAATTCCATTTAGAAAATTCTATATTATATCTATTTTCGAAACACCAAGAAGAACCTATAATTATAGCGTGTTCGCCAAAATCGTGAAAAGAGAAAAAATAAGAGAATGTGCCTCATCCCTGTAATTTTTGTCATTGGATATCACACACCACATCCCACGGCTGCAGTGCTGCACACACCACCACCCCACCACCAACTCTGTACCATACATACTTTTATATACATGCACATAGTCCCGCCTTGTGGCTGGAGACCATACACCACCACACACCACACACCCAACACCACCATAACATACACCTATACCATACACACAGAGCTGTGCGAGTGTTCGAGATCACTTGAAGCAAAGTCCCGCTCTAGATTACAATACACCACACCACCACTGACAGCAAACACCACACCACCACGACACCACACACCATATACCATGATACACCCCTGAACCATACACCCACCCACCTGCCCAATGGTCCGAGATCACCTGCAGCACAGTCCCACCCTGCGGTTGGATGTCATACACCACCACGCCACCACACCACACCAGCCCACCACACACAACCACCACACCACCACACATCCCCACCCACCACTGCACACACCCATATACCACACATCCACCAGTCCGAGGGTCGGGGATCACCTGAAGCACAGTCCCGCCTTGTGGTTGGATACCTCACATCACCACACACCACCACCACACACCACCACACACCACCACACACCACCACACCAGCCCACCACACACCACCACCTCACATCACCACACACCACCACACCAGCCCACCACACCCCACCACACACCACCACCACACACCAGCCCACCACACACCACCACCACCACCACACACCACCACCACACACCACCACCACACACCACCACACCAGCCCACCACATAACCATAACAACACACACACCCACCCACACCAAACACCCCTGTAACATACACCCACCTGTGCGAGGGTCATGTGGTTGGATAATGGCTATCATATACCACTACACCAGCACACACACTAAACACATCAGCGCACAGCACCGCACACACCACCACCTCACCAACACCCCCACCACACACACCCATACCATACACCTACCTGTGCGAGGGTCGGAGATCACCTGCAGTACAGTCCCACCCTGGTTGGATGTCATACACCGTCACACCACCGTGACACACCACCACACATACACCAGCACACACCACCACACATACACCAGCACACACCACCACACACACAACACCCCCACACCACCCATCCCTATACACCCACCCACCTGCTCGAGGGTCGGAGATCACCTGTAGTACAGTCCCGCCCTGTGGTTGTATATCAAAGCAGACGGAACGACTGGCTCCTTTCAGCGGGACCTCAAAGTGAGGATCGCCCCACACTGAAATGTATGTGATGTTGTACAGTGTGATTTTGATGTTGAGGTTGTGTAGTCAGGTCAGGGTGTCATGGTCGAGTATTCGATCCAATGTCAACACTTGGCGGGGGTGGCCCTAAATGGCCGTTTTCTACACATTTTCAACAGAGAAAATTCAACAATGAAAATTCATCAAGAAAATTTTCTACTCGGCACGGTTATGCATTCGTTTCGCTACGACATTACTCGTAGTTACTCACAGTGGGCGCGGTCCGTGGATCATAAATGGAGGACGCTGCATTTTTCCCCACCACAAACACTAACATGCGACATCTAAAATCTCGAAACATGTGCATGTATACTCCCGATATATTTTTAGGTATGTCCGTGCAAGAGGTTTCATGGGCTCGTGGTTGTGAATCAAAACTGAACGATAGACAAGCTCATGAGCTATTGGTAATTCAACAAATGAATGAAAAATCAAGTTAATAATTAAAAAATCAAGTAAATAATTTTGTCTAGACAACATAGGATTTCAAAAGACACGTCCATCCAATCTTTTGTGTGCAATAATTTGTACGTTTTCTCGGAATCAACAGAATTATGTCCCTTTGCCAGATCATAGTATAAAGCATGGCTACATCACCAGCGGAAAAAAAAGTGAATTTATATACCACAAATTCAGGGATGTCCATGTTGCTATGGTACAATGTCTCAATTTGTAAGCTTGGGAAAAACCCCTGTTTTTGAATGGGAGCAACCGAGGTGCGGACCCACAGCCGAAGGCCTGTCGAATCATGTCGACTATAAACAGACTGGCGTGCTAACCATTACCTCACGACCTTTTAAATCGAGATTCAAGACCGACGATATGCATAAAA
Source organism: Wirenia argentea (assembly GCA_025802215.1). Lineage (NCBI taxonomy): Eukaryota > Metazoa > Mollusca > Solenogastres > Pholidoskepia > Gymnomeniidae > Wirenia > Wirenia argentea. The sequence continues at coordinate 4,182 of WNLI01000146.1, forward strand.
CAAGCACAATACGCACAACTAAACTTCACGTACCATGAGCGATGTACGTTGCTGTATCAAGCCCCACAAAATCTGCCAACTCCAGAGGGCCAATAATGTGGCCGGCACCCAGCTTTAATGCCGTGTCAACATCTTCGGGGGTTGCGTCCCCTGTCGGGTGCAATAGATGTAAGTACGCATGGAGTAATGACCTACCGTTAGTATTTGGGTCGTTAGTACTGGGGCTCGTGTGTGATTCTCTTGGGTTATGAATGCAGATTATTATAGTGTATTTAAAGGAAACGGATGCCCAAAAATCGTAATTTGTTGATATCCTTTCATGATCCCACAATACTAACTTGGTTTTTACCTTTCCCACTTGCAATATAAGACTGTACGGAGTACCGGAACGGACCCCACACACCTTACATGCCAAAGTATTGAGTCAAATAATGATACGAGTAATTGAGTACAAATATGTTTTACAATATCTCTAAAGGATAACATGCACGATAGGCCTACACGTGTAGTGCAAAGAATTACTATTAATTGTAACTAACATCACAACAATGCAAAATTGCAAAATTTAGGCCATGTTTAGGCCTATATAGCTCAAATTTTAAGAAATTCAATAATTTATAAAATAGCATAATAGCATAGGAACGGAAATTCCTAATATAGAAGTATTCTAATTTTTAGAATGCTCAAAATTGGAGAGACATCACCGTATGTATGAAGAAAGGAGTTGAACAAATTACATTTTTGGGCATCAATTTCCTTTTTCCGCTACTGAGGGTAGAATAAGGGTTTTTTGACCTACCATCAACGATGAATTTAATTGTGTCAATGCCTATGTAATCCTGGAGTTCGAGGGGTCCCATCGGGTGGCTCGCACCAAGTTTCATGGCCGTGTCTATGTCCTGTGGGGTTGCATCACCTGCGTGGTCATTATTATACCTTTATAAAGAGCATTTAGAATACTCAGTCAAATGACACTGACATACAAACACGGACATTACTATTTACAGAACAAACATGAAACGGGATTCTAAATATTTACAAACAATTTTACGAACAGGTGAGTTTTGATGGGAGGTTTTAATTTAGTTAGATTAGATCAGGAGTTGAGGAGCAGAGCAAGAGAAGCATCAGATTCTATCACCGAATGAAATATTAGTACTTAGATATTGCACGGATGGTTGCGTTGAGTTTGACGGATTGGATTGTGGATTTGGAGGGATCGTTTGCGGTAAGCGGGGGATGAACCATTGATACGTTAATGGGCCATGATCATGATTTTGTACATAAGCGGAGAGGACACCAGTGCAGTGTGATCAGGACCGGGGTGATATGTTCACGAACACACCCAACAGCAATGACATATATTGGTAGCAATGATTGCTAGCACTAAGTTTCATTGCTGTATCTATGTCATGTGGCGTCGCGTCACCTGGTGTTGTTTAGGACTATCAATGAAGTATATTTTCATGACGTATTGGAAGCAGAGCAAGGCAAGGAAGCATAACCTCATTATACCCGGCAGGAAATAAGTACGGTACCAAAGCTAAGGCAACATGGGAATTTGAGTCGGGGGGAAGTACTGTGTTGTAATGGGGAAATGCTATCACCGAAATCACATACATACTCAGCAGTGCTCGACATTAAGGAATTTTAGCAGTTGTCCCGTAGTACAAGTGTTATTAAAAGATACTTGTCCCAAAAACAAATCACTTGTCCGAACATTCATACAAATTTATATGGAGCATCATAATCATTTATGATGCATAATTGTATTCCACTATTGATCAAACATTGTGCCATTTTATGTTTTAATTTTACAAATTCCCATTTATAAAACAAATTTTGTGATAATATTTATATGTAATGCGTTCAAATTTTACTTGTCCTGTAGCCTTCCAAAACCACTTGTCCTACCACCTAAAATACCTCTGGGGACAATAGGACAAGTCTTAATGTCGAGCACGACAATAGGACAAGCCTTAATGTCGAGCACTGCATACTACAAATACATAATTTCTGAACTCTCAAATGAAAAATACGAGCCTCCTCTCATGAGGGACAATCTGTAATGTACAGATATTGGAAAATTCTTCTAAAAGTAAAGTGTTTTTTACGCATAGCTGCGTCTCAAAGGCGATAGAAGAATGTAATGATGGGGAAAGCAGTCGTCCGGCGCTAACATGCCCCTAAAACACAGTACTCCCAAACTCAAATTCCCGTGCCAAATAATAAATAAAATTACTTTGCATATAGTTAAATCGAATGGAGGTGTCCAATGAAACTCTTGAGTCTTGCATTAGCGGTGTAATATAACAGAACTCACCAACGGTGCATTATTACTAGACATGCCATAATATGTAGACCATGTTTCATTTTTTGTATCAATTTATCAGAATGAACGAATTCAGAGAAACGAATTACAATACGGTATTATCCCACCTCTCTCAACCATGCGAACTGCCTCCATTATGAAAGGAACCAGCAATCTGTTAACAATGAATCCTGGTGTGTCTTTACAGTTCACTGTGGTTTTGCCCATATTCTTGCCGAATTGCAGCAGAGTGTTAAATGTTGTGTCGCTCGTGTCTGACGTTCGTATAACCTGAAATCATAACAGTATGGGTTTATTCCAAAGTGAAATAAAAAATCCAAGTAGAGCGTGGTATCCCATCATCAGCACTTACTCCTACAAATCTCCCCAACGGTCATGTGAGATGCCTTGCCTAAAGACACAATACGGACAAAACAAATACGAGTATGATTTTTTGGGCCAGATTTGTACCCGAAAACTCTCGTACGAGACTAAAAAGTTCAATTTACTGTATGTAGTGTTTTTTTACTCATTGCTGTCCCAAAGGTGATATAAAAGTACTACTTATGGGGAAATCAGCCAGTTTGGCACTACCATGCCCGTATACAGTACCCCCAACTCAAATTCCCGAGAGGCCATGGAAACACCAATCGCTCATCAGTACCTATTCACAACTGAGTGAACCGACAACCGAGGCAATAGTTATGCTGCCTTGTCCAAGGACACATAGATAGCTAAGTATGGGAATTGCACCCACAGAGCCACAAGGCCCAAGTCTGACATTCATAGGCCGCATTTTCAGAGCTCTCGATCTAGCAAATGTCGGTCTTACACCCTGTCAGGTCAGAATGGCCGTGATTCGAACCCATTATCTTCTACAGATGTGCTCCCGGTGGAACTATCCGCCGGAGTCCAAAATATATTTTGAATAAAATGTTCAACCAACCATAAAATTTACACGCGAACTGTTATTAAAATGTGCAGCGAGAACACTGGTCCGTCATCATATCATAACTACTTTATAGGCTAGCTAGATATCAATTAACCTCGAGAAGTTTCATGACAGGTACTGGGTTGAAGAAGTGAAGGCCACCGAACCTGTCAGGTCTGTCGGTTGCCACGGCGATGTCATGGATCTTGAGTGACGATGTGTTGCTGGCGAAGATCGTGTGTCTGCGGTAGATATGGAAAACGTAACAAAAATACTCAAATACGGTGTTTCAGTTTTGAAGAGAGCAATAGATGGGTTGCATGCAGGCACCATCACCGGTGGGAATAGTTCAGTCGGTTAAAGTGCCATTCATTTGCTATCCAGGGTTGTGGTTTCGAATCTCGGGTTGTGCAAGCGGCATTTTATCTGAAAATTGATTTGTGTGATTAAGTAAAGTTTGACATTTACATGTCCATTTAAGGATCTCTCTATCTGCCAAATATCTGTCTCACAGCATCAGTCACTGGAAAGTTGTCATTGTCCTGTACAAAAATGAGACTCACATGCACATTCTTATACAATGTACAATACATGAAATAAAAGTATATAGGCCTACATATGTTATAACAACTTTTCATCTAACAAGTCTTCCTAAACTAATGAGAAATTTAACAAAAAAAATATCGCAAAAACAATACACAGCGACGTCAAGTGCGGGAGGCTATATAATAAACATACGTAAACACGAGCCGATTATGAATAGGGACCAGGGCACGTACGAACTCACTTTCGCATACGATCATCTATTCACCGCCAATACCAGTTCCATAACTCGTACCAGTGGTGCTGGAAGTGACCAGTCTGAAGAAGTACGTTGAGCCTAACATATGAAAGTCTCACTCTATAAAAGTTAGTGAAATTTTGTTTGGGTAAAATTTTCCATTAGCGTTAGATGATCGTTAAGTTTACCTTCCTGATGAATTTAATTCGTTAAGTATACACATATTAATTTTAGCATCTAATTATTTCCAAATTTTTGTAACATCGTACATAGCGATGTCTAAAGGGCCAAAACTATTGTACGTGAACTATCAAGGATTCAAGATACACTACTTTTTTCATTTTTATGTAAAAGATGGACAACCACTATAATGTGTAACGGTTAATTTCGTGTTACATAAAAGGCAACATTGCCTAGATGTACACACTGTTGTATTGCGGACTGGCAGATTGACATAGAACAGTAGTTACTCGATGATCATTGATCACATATATATATTTACTGTATTCTATATAAATACGCAATAATACTTTCTATAAGTATACTTGGGTGCGACTTTGTCGATAGCAGAGAACAGTTTGTGCTTGGCGTCAATGTTTTCCACAATGGCCTCGATGACCAGGTCACTTTCTGTCACCGCGGAATCCACGTCTACGGCTAGCGATAACCGCCCTAGTGACTCAGCTGTGAACGTCTCAGCTCCCTGTAACACAGTGAACACTTACTGTTAGATATACTGTATGGTCATAATATCTACATTTCTCCTTCACACGATGAGACCCTAAACCGAGGTGCCATGTTCTCAACCTCACATTGCATACTGACCCTGAGGCATATAAAAGATCATCTAGGCCTCAATAACAACAGTCTCAATCTCATCGTCGCAATTGAAAGGCGAAGTATTTTTATTCCTTGCTGAATCCTAAATTTATAATATGTAAGCACATACATTTATGTACATGTACAATGTATAGTATAAAACTGGCCATACTAAAATTACCTAATGAATGATGGGGATTGGATTCGCCAAAAAAAATTAAAATATTTGTAAAAAATTTATTACAAATATACTAACGTTGACGTCATCGGGGAATTTTTTCTTCGCAATTTTCTCGAGACTGCCGGCGATTCTTGCTTGACTTTTGGTGAGAATTGCCTCGTTTTGGTCTACCAATGTCACATGATGTCCTGTCTGTGCCGCCACCTGCTCAAGTTGTGTCATGTACAGTTACTAGTTTCTTACTACTTTGCATTAAATTTAGTAATTTACAAAAAAATAGACTGTGCTACAACGCTACTAGACTGGTGACCGTGACTATGATTGGTATTGTATAGTCACAATAGTGCATGACTCAAACTGAGTAATATCGCACAGATCCCGTCCGCCAATCACAGTGTTGTCCTTGGATTGACAAAGTGAAGGCCGCATTCAGTTGGTCGGCAAATGGTCGCAGATAGTGCTGGTGAGCCTGGTGTGCACTGGCCAGCAGCTCTTTTACAATATCGGGGATATATCGCACAACCTTATACTTCCAAATGAATAGTAATGTTACTAATGTACGGTATTGTGTATGACATGTACCATAGTGACAGTCTCAAACTAAACTCAGTAAAGTCTTTAGTAAAGATACAGTAAAGTCGGAGCCCATGTGTAGTTGACGCATGGAAGAATGCAATTTTGAAGGGAGATAATCCATTTTTACTTAATTTTCATCTTTTTTTTAAATTCCACACTAAAACTATAGGGAAAATTACCCATTCTATATGGAAAATTACCCATTTTATCAGGGAATTAAAAGTCAAAAAGGGCATAAATGGAAAGAGTTGAATATAATAATTTACATTAATAATGCAACTCTTGCTATAAAAAATGGACATCTTAGACAGCAGCAGCTGAGACTGAGCCCCGCATTATGACAGGAGGTGCGAGTCGTCGAGTCCGTGCGAGGTGGGGCAATCATCCGACTATTTTTGGAATATAGATTAGACTAGGTTTCTGTCAATCGGCGGGCACATCGGCTGCGGGTTCGCGCCTAGGTTGCGACCATTCGTGGGATTTTTCCTGGGCGCGCAAACCCGCATTTATGAGATTCCTGCATGGCAACATGTACAGAATCTGACATTTTTTACTGTACCGACTACTGTACAGAAATAATTACATCGATAGGCCTACCGCCCTAGCGGCCCTGCATGTTACAGTTAATGTGATAATTCATACCTTCCATCCAGCCGAGCTGTTGCTTTCACCTTTATCACGAAAGAACGCGACATTATGTACCATCCAATCGTATATTTGAGAGAGTGTCAAACGTTGTTCAGGCGAACTCTGTATGGCGCTGGTGATGAGATCGGCGTACGACAAGTTACCCCACGCGTTCCTGCGAGATGCCGCTTTCTGTCCTTTGGCATTTACTGTTATATCCTTCAACGTGTGGTCGGCGTGAGCTATCTCATCACATCCAGGACTGTTCTGTGGGTCAGGACTCGCACCGACCGGACGAAGTGGCCAGGTGTTCGACCGGGCACGTGACAACGGCTGGAAATTGGGGTCTATTTCTACATAATCCTCCGGTATATGGTTATCCATGGTGGTCCTTGAGTTTTTTTAGTGATCCGAAAAATATTATGGTCACTTTAAGTCACTAGACGTTTCTACGAAGTGAAAAGTCGACAAAATCGTTTCTAGGTCAAGGAAATTTACAGACTTACTACCATAATTCTACACTTTTTTCGTTGTATAAAACTTACACCAAACACAGATACATCGTATACTACAAATCCCATGTTTTGCCATCGTTTTTACAGACTGTCAATTCGATAATTTACGTACAATCGTTTTTATCGTGGTTCGTGAACACTCGAGCAAATCTGTGGGAGATCCGACATTACTCTGACGTATGACAGCAGATTCATTATCATAATGCGCAGTGGCCTACTGCGCAGCTCTCTCTCACGAAACTAGCACAAGACCGTGACCTCAAAAGTACTTTGATCGATATTCACGATTTTGAATAGCGCGCAGACGAGTTCGGATTAGAGAGAGTTTACTGCACTGCACCGGCTATGATTGGTTGTGGCGATCGCTGATATCGGTATGGCCATTGGCCAATCAGTGACGGCTTAAATGTTTGCCGGTGTGTGATTGGCGGCCAGTATAACTTTTCTGGTTAGCTGTACTACAGTTACTAACTGCATTACTGGGGCAGTGTGATTGTAACTGTGCAGCCTGCGCTGGCACATTCATAAACTTGTGTGACTGACTGACTGACTGACTGACTGACTGACTGACTGACTGACTGACTGACTGACTGACTGACCGACCAACTGGCCGACCGACCGACCGACTGACTGGCTGATTGACTGACTCATACTGGCCGACTGACACTGCATAACTGATTGATTGACCCCTTGACTGATTGATTCCATGACTCACTGCATGACTGATTGACTTCATGACTCACTGCATGACTGATTGACTTCATGACTCACTGCATGACTGATTGATTGACCCCTTGACTGATTGATTCCATGACTCTCTGCATGACTGATTGATTCCATGACTCTCTGCATGAATGATTGACTCCATGTCACTGCATGATTGATTGATTGACTGCATGATTGAGTGACTACATGAGTGACTGATTGAGTCCATGACTCACTGCATGACCGATTGCATACATGACTGACTGACTGACCGCATGACTGATTGACTCTATGACTGACTGAATTACTGTATGATTGATATTGCATGACTGATTGACTGCATGACTGATTGCCTGACTGATTGACATCCCATGAGTGACTCCATTACTCACTACATGACTGATTGACTCCATGATTGACTGCATGACTGACCGATTTACTCACTGCATGACTGATTGTCTCTATGATTGCCGCATGACTGAGTGACCCCATGACTGATTGTCTCCGTGATTGATTGTCTCCATGACTGATTGACTGACGCCATGACTGACTGACTGCATGATTGCTTGCATGACTGATAGACTCCATGATTGACTGCATGACTGACCGATTTACTAA
>WNLI01000257.1:0-12243 GCA_025802215.1 Wirenia argentea
TCCGATGTCGCTCCGATGTCGCTCCGATGTCGCTCCGATGTCGCTCCGATGTCGCTCCGATGTCGCTCCGATGTCGCTCCGATGTCGCCTCGATGTCGCCTCGATGTCGCCTCGATGTCGCCTCGATGTCGCCTCGATGTCGCCTCGATGTCTCCTATGTCTATATGACGTCGATAGCCTAGCATTCAAAGATATGTCCGTACGAAAAGATACGTGCGTATACGTATACGAAGATACATACGTGCGCAAAGATACGTACGCAAATATGCGTAGGTCCTACGTATAAGCAAGTATTTATAAGAAAAGTAGGCTACATATATATACGTACACTCGAAACACGTACGTGTAAAGATGCGTACCGTGTAAACAAAGATTCGTATATGAACGTTCGTATACAAAGATACGTACGTATAAAAAGATAAGTACCGGTACCTAGGCTCTTTATGTTAATGTAAATTTTTGAGACTGACTTAAGTCTCCTGCCGGTGGGATAGCGGGCGTTTCCAGCGGATGCTAGCTGGAACAAACTGGTGTAATAAACGCGGTTCACAGTCAGGGGGCATACGTTGGACATGCCCAAACTAGCGAAGTCAGCGTTGAGAGATGCGTGGTAACAGTGGCTGGGGGTTGTATGGTGCGATCTCTGATTGTGTCTGCGAACCCGGTGGAACCATTTCACATTTTCGAGGCGTTGTCTGTCACAGAGACGTTCCAATTCTGGCAGAGATTTCACGGTTCATTGAGCCATCTGATGAGATATTGGAACCGAGATATTATGTGAAGGCTTCAACTAATTCTCCTTTTTCCACGGAAATTTCGATTGCAGGTGGGATGACAGGGGAACGTGAGATCATCATGGCTTTGGTTTTTGGTGAGCTTATGGTCATTCCGACTTTTTTTGCTTCGTCGATAAGAATCATTGGGAATTTGCGTAGATCGTCAGCGGAAAGCGATGTCATCGGCGTAGTCCATTGGGATCGACCTCGACAATTGGCGTCTAACCGGTACATGAGGTGATCGATTACACAATTGAAAAGGTCTGGAGCGATGACACAGCCTGGTCGGACACCGGAACCTACGGAAAACCAGTCAGACACGTTGTTCCCGATTCGCACCCAGCTCTCGCTATCTTCGTAGAGAAGTTGAAGGAGACGACATGTTTTAGGAGGAGTGCCGAAGTTTTTAACCAGATCCCACACAGATAGACGGTCGACACTGTCGAAAGCTGCCTTGAAATCGACGAAGGCGATGAACATAGTGCGAGAGTACTCGTTGCATTTCTCGATGATCTGCCGGAGAGCGAAGATTTGATCGTTGGTAGAACGTCCAGGCATGAACCCAGCATGTTGGATACAGCGGCGAGATCTGATAGCATCGGTTGAGCGACGAAGGAGAATGATTGCAAATAATTTTCCCGGTATTGAGAGGAGGGAGATGCCACGATCGCTGGAGCAGATGAGACGTTTCCAAAACGGTAGAATGATTGCGCGGTGCCAGTCGTCAGGAATTTTCTCTCTCACCCACACCCAGTTGATGATGAGTTGTAGCCAGCAAAGCATTGATTCTCCACCGACTTTGAGGAGTCCAGCGGTTATTTTGCATACTCCACCAGCACGTTCATTTTTCAAGGAGGACACAGCACGTTTCACTTCATCGAGAGTGACTTCCGATTCGGCGATGTTATCGTTGGCAGGCGTAGATACAGCGTCGGTGGAGAGATCTTCATTGGGAGGGGCAGGATCTTTATTCATGAGCTCACTAAAGTGCTCTTTCCATCGGCAGAGACAGTCGTTGTTATTGCTGATATATATTGTCAAATTTAGATAAAATTAATATATTATGCATGTAGGACTACTGTATATACATACAGTTTTATAAGAATGCATATGACATTAGAATTTGACATAAAAATGGTGGTGATGGTGTTGCCGGACTTGTCTTTCACGTGGTTGATGTTGTTTTTGATGGTGTTGGCACTGCACTGGAGAGGCTTCTGAACTCGCGAAACATGGTTCCATGATCGTTTTTGGTGGCGGCATTTTCGATTGCTGCTGCTTTGTTATTCCAGTAGTTGTTGTTAAATAGAGACCGGACGTACGTATGCAAAAGATATGTACGTACGCAAAGATATATACGTGTATGCAAATACGCACACCAGAGAAATAAATGGGAATTCATTTTGTTAATGATATACACTATACTAACACTAAAATGTCGTATATAAGAGTCTACACATCATAGGTCAAATTCATTAGAGCAGTGTGCGATGTCATTAGACACCTCGTGAGACAGTGATGTAAGATAGGTGTGAATGAGGCATCACAGACTGCAGAGTATACAAGTACAGTGTGGAACCCATACTTCGTCACCATTCGTGAGATAGCCTACAGTAGGCCTATTGTGAGGGTGCACCAGGTGCCGCTGGGAACAAATGGGGATAACTTGCTTGCTATACATAAGTCCTATCTTGATTCTTGAGTAAAACTCTCTTCGATGTGCAGCATACTTATAGATACAGTATATAGGTTTTATGTGTATAGTCATATATATATAGTTGGAACTGTTTACTGTTCCCCTTACTAAATCCGATTTGGTTGACGATGTAATGGCATAGTATGAATGTGACATAGCTTCACTTTGAAAGTATAATATCACGTTATCTATAGACAGACCACTCAACTTACCTGTTCCTGTAATCTCCAACTCGTGTCTACCACTCCCACTGCGAGTGATTCCAACAGTTTCAAGGAAGGCGCGAAAACGTCAGACAAGGTGACGAAAATGTATGTCGTGCACTATGCAGGTGTAAATGTGTAATCTCTGTTACCTGTCCGATACAGGAGAGAGTCAAAGCGAGAAATTGTGGGAGGGTAAGGTACACTGTCATCGTGGTACTTGTTGATAGTCTTTACACAGACTTGGTGTCACCCCATGGGTACACTAACGACTGTGAAAGACACCCAAGTTTGATAATTTTGTGGTGATAGAGAGTGGATTTTATTTCTCATGGTGTAAAATGGATTGCGTTTTATTTTGCAGTTTGGGCATAAAACGGTATGCCCATTCCAAGTGTTTTGTGTCGTCAGTATATGTTTGGGTGCGGTGGTGACAATATTGTAGAAGGTATTTTGCTTCCCAATCAGATACACGTAGAGGTCAACTCCAGCTAAGAATGTACATTGGTATATCCAGTATATATAGCTGGTCCCATTTCTTCGGTGCATTGGGCGGTTGTCTGGCGTAGCTTGAAAAACAAACACACGTCCTGGATGTCGCACCATGCATGCATGCATGTGTTGTGTATGGTTCCCAATAATGCCACAGGTAAAAATGCAATGGTGGTAAAAGTATACAGGGAAGGTGGAGACAGTGTACGTAGGCATACACAATGAATTATAGAATCACTCTAATTTTGCCACGTTTTTAATGCATCATTCTTTACGCGTAGTGGTTATTTTAGTACTAAAAAAATAGGTTTATTATTATGCTACCACGATTGTTTGCACAACGTTTTAAAATAGGCATACAAGCTGGTTCCTATGGCTAAGCCTGCTATTGCCGCTATGCCATACCCCATGCATACCCACTCAATGTTCTACCGCGCAAAGCAACAAAATGCAAGCTAGACATTTCCGCACATGATCAAGTAGACACCTTTGTTTTCGTAGGACTTCATTAGGGCAGTAAACGAAAGAGTTTCAATACGATTCAGTACGTAAATTCTTTAGAATTGTACTTGCTGTGCAAGTACATCGATCAATTATGTATCTTAAACCAACAGTCAGACTTTTATCGAGTATGCAGATTATGTTCATAACTCGAGCCAACTAATATGCTCTTACCAAAACCATTCGTCCCTATAATCACAAAAAGGAGGGGCAGATGAAATTATGTGTGGGAAACTTGGAATGTTGGCGACATTCGCTACGGGATATTGTGATATCGGTTTCCTAATTATGACTATAGATATACGTACATAGATAAGTAATATATATGCGTGCGCACGGAAAGATGCGTGCGTACGGAAAGATATGTACGTATACGCAAATATACGTGCGTATACGCAAATATACGTACGTACGCAAAAATACGTACGTACCCAAAGATACCCACGTTCCGTATTGTTCCGATACCTCCCATATTTGCCAAATCTGGACGAATGTTTCAAAATAATCATAATATAGACTAAGCGTATAGGCTAAACAAATTAAACAATAAAAAATCAATCATAAAAAAACGCAATCATAAAAAAACGCAATCATAAAAAAACCGCATGCAGATACGCAGGCCTGCGTAACTACGCAAAGATAAGTATTATACGCAATTACACGCATTCGTATGCAAAGATACGTACGTATACGTAAAGATAGACGTATGTTTACTCGCCAAGATAGGCAAGATACTTACGCCAAGGTACTTACGCAAAAATACGCACATGCGGGAAGATACGTATATGCCTATACGACGCAAAGATAGATAACCAGGCCTACGTATACATACGCAATTACACGCATTCGTATGCAAAGATACGTTGGTACGTTTATATGTAAGATACGTACGCAAAGATATAGACGTATACGTTTACTCGCTAAGATACTTACGCCAAGATACTTACGCCAAGATACTTACGCAAAAATACGCACGTGCGGGAAGATACGTACGACGCAAAGATACATATACGATGGAAGTATGCGTACGACGCAAAGGTACCAAGTACGCAAAGATACGTATACGTACGCTGATGCGTCCGGTATACGTTAACGTACGTGCGTACGTACGTATACGCAAAGATAATGCGTACGTACGCAAGAGATGCGCACCTACACAGACGTGCTTATACGCAGATGGTGTTTGTGTTATTGAATTTTTAAAATCGATTTACGCCTCTAACATCTAAAATTCTATTAGGCTATTACAGTAGGCCCTATACAAACATTCGTCTAGACTTGGCAAATGCGAGAGGTGTCGAAACAATAAGGAACACGGCAGGAAGTATTATGGTTACCGGTTCATCACAGGTAAAATCCTCACACAACGCAATGTCTCAATTCAGTGTGTTCTATACTTTTATGATTGTGGTTCAGACGGCTCTAATATTTTGCACAATATTATTATGGTAACAGTCGTCTAGACTTATAGCGGTGATGCGACAATAATGGAACGCAGTGGGAACTGGTCATCCATTGATCACAAGTGCTTCTATCGCCACATGAGGCGGTGACGATATGCCGCGTTGAATAGGGGTTGATGATGAGGGGATATCCCGCATCGACGGTGAAATATGATTGAGTGATGAGTTGAAATCACTTCATGCATAGCATTCGGAATCGCTTGGTGAGTGGAGTGGCTGCATGGCCACCAACGACGGGCATTTTTCAGTGTGTTAGAATTTACTGGAATCGCGGAGATGGGCTGTAAAAAATTAATTGATCGTTATAGGGCGTACGTGTGTTGAAATGATTGAATTTCTAACAAGAACCATGCAGGCCGTAATACCTATACTTAGTCATTTCGAATTAGGAACCTATTCAACAGCCCCAAAGACACTCTCGTGGTGTCTTCGAAAGTTCCACATTATACCACATTTATAAAATATTATTTGCTCCTCCTCACTGTGATCATAGGGACGAATGGTGTTTTAACTTTTTTTGCAAGACCATATTATAGTTGGCTCGAGTTGTGAAAGCAACAGGTATACTCTATAAAAGTCTCACTGTTGATTAAAGTATATTGATGTGCTTTCCCAGCAGGTACAATTATTCTAAAGAATAACGAATCTTATTGAAACAGTTTCGGTATTGCTATGCCCTAATAAAGTCCTACGAAAACAAATATAGTTAGGCGCGTGCAGAAATGTCTAGCTTACACGATGTTGATTTACGGAAGCTCCCACATAAATGGAGGCGGTATGCATCCATGGGGTATGACATTACCGACAATAGTTGGCTTAGCCATAGGAAGCAGGTTGTGTGCATGTCTATTTTATAAAGGTACCCAAACATTCATTGTAAGAAGATATTTGCAAAAGGCTAAAAATAACCACCTCACGCAAAGAATCATGCATTAAAAACGTGGGAAAATTCCGAGTGATCCTAGTTCATTGTACATGTCTACACTATGTCTCCACCTCCCATTTGTCACTTAGACCAAGTACATTGGGGAGGGTGTTGATAGGGATAAGCTATACCGCATGTTTTAACCCAATCTTCACCATGATGCGACTACTGTGGAGGGGAGATGTGAATTAGGTCTATTTGGACGTGCATACGTCATGTTAGTTCTGCAGTGTCCTTGGACAAGGCATGTCAGCAGCAGCTGCTGGCTACTAATGCTGTCTTGTTAGTTTCCCTATATCTGAAAATTGGTTGAGGACAAAATGAGTATTCAGTATACCAAAGACATCGCATCCTATACTAGACCAATACCCCAGAGATGTTCTAAAGGCATCTTCAAAAAGATTGGACCGGAACTTAGTGTGCAAAATTTGCATTATTTAATTCCAAACAGCCAAATTGAATCCATAGCCATTATCCAATTTCAAATTTATTGAACTCTCATCGCCAAACATGCCAACGCTATACAAAACAACCAACGCGCCAGTTTTACTGGGCCTATACCGTTTTATCATGCCCAAAACTGCAAAAGTCAATCCATTTAACACCTTGTGAAATAAAATCCACTCTATATCACCACAAAACTATCAAACTTGCATGGGTGTGTTCCACAGTCGTTGCCATAACAGTTAGTGTACCAATGATGTGACACCAAGTCTGTGTGCCGAGTATCACCAAGTACCACGCCACAGGCGATGACAGTGTACCTTACCCTCCCACATTTTCTCGCTTTGATTCTCACCTGTATCGGACAGGTAACACAGATTACACATTAACACCGGCATAGTGCACGACGCAAATTTCCATCACCTTGTCTGACGTTTTCACGCCTTCCGTGGAACTGTTAGACTCACTGTGGGAGTGGTAGACACGAGCTGGAGATTACACAAACAGCGAAGTTGAGTGTTCTGCATTGAACGCAAAAGTATTTTCAAAGCGAGGCTATATAGATCACATCTAAACGATGTCATTGTAAACCATAGTAAATTGGATTTAGCGAGTTACCACTTCCAACTTCCTATTGTATAGGCCTACATACGAGAGTAGGCATAAGTTTTGTTGAGGTAGCCTAGAACATCTGGCACAGCAGAGAATCAAGATTGGACACTGGACAGGTTGGCATGAGATTTCGAAGAATATCTCGAATTGCCAGGAAATACTATGAGTACGTAGGCCTACTGTATCTTTGCGTGCGTATCTTTGCGTATTACGTATCTTTGTGTATATTACGTATCTTTGCATATTACGTATCTTTGCGTATTACGTATCTTTGCGTATTACGTATCTGCGTATTACGTATCTTTGCGTATTACGTATCTTTGTGTATTACGTATCTTTGCGTATCTTTGCATATCTGTGCGTAGTACGTATCTTTGCGTATTACGAATCTTCGCGTATTACCTATCTTTGCGTACTACGTATCTTTGCGTACTAAGTATCTTTGTGTATTACGTATCTTTGCGTATTACGTATCTTTGCGTACTACGTATCTTTGCGTACTAAGTATCTTTGTGTATTACGTATCTTTGTGTATTACGTATCTTTGCGTATTACGTATCTTTGCGCATTAGGTATTTTTGCGCATTACGTATCTTTGCGTATTACGTATCTTTGCGTACTACGTATCTTTGTGTATTATGTATCTTTGCGTATTACGTATCTTTGCGTATTACGTATCTTTGTGTATTACGTGTATGTACGAATATACTGTGGCGTACGTAAATTATCGTACGTATCTTTGCGTAATACGTAACTTTGCGTATTACGTATCTGTGCGTATTACGTATATGTGCGTATTACGTATCTTTGCGTAATACGTAACTTTGCGTATTACGTATCTGTGTGTATTACGTATATGTAGGTATTACGTATCTTTGCGTATTACGTATCTTTGCGTATTACGTATTTTTGTGTATTACGTATCTTTGCGTATTACATATCTTTGTGTATTGCGTATCTTTGCGTATTACGTATCTTTGCGTATTACGTATCTTTGCGTATTGCGTATCTTTGCGTATTACGTATCTTTGCGTATTACGTATCTTGCGTATTACGTATCTTTGCGTATTGCATATCTTTGCGTATTACGTATCTTTGCGTATTACGTATATTTGTGTACGTAGACAATAATATGCGTATATCTTTGCTTACGTAAAAATAATATGTACGTACGTATATTATCTTTGGTCGCGTATCTTTGCATACCACGGACGTTGCCTATGTACGTATATATGTACACGTATATTTGCGTACGTATAGGCTACGTATATTTGCGTACGTATCTTTGCGTACGTATCTTTGCGTACGTACGTATCTTTGTGTACGTAGGCTACGTATCTTTGTGTACGGACGTATCTTTGTGTACATAGCATACGTACGCATCCTTGCAAATACGCGCGTATAGATATTTGCGTGCGTGTACTTTTTGCCATGGATTAGGCTACACGCACACATTCGTGTACGAGTATGTCGCGCCTATGCGCACGTTTTGAGTCCTATTTAGGCCAAATACGTATATAGAAAGGTATAGAACTGAGTCATTCACCTGACACAAACTTTTCAGATGCACAAAGTAACATCTGTCAGAATCACAAAAACTGTATTTTCTCTATAGCCGACCCAAACAATAATAATATAGAACGAAATTATGTTTTAGGAACCATGTAATTTCCATGCACCATGTACATCTCAATGTCCACATGTCACTCTATGCCTCAGGCCCAATGTCCATATTCACTTGACACATCCTAAATTGCCTAACAAACATTTCCCATATTACCCAACCCACTAAAGGTGGACCTCTTTGTTTTGTCACTTTCTCCACAAAAGTCCTGAAATGGGATCTAATTCGTGATTATCTCTCACCATTGTCCACCTGGTCATACGTCACAGGTCATGGCGTCACGCATAATAGGCATATCACGTGGTACACAATGGGCGTATTAGGGAGGGGTGTGATCATCGCTCACCACGTGGACCAATCAGAGTCGTGATGTTCAGTTAATCCTGTCAGTGGGGTGAAAGTTTGATAAAACTAAATTGCTTCACGATTTTTTCATAATATCATATCAATCTCGGTGAGTCGAACTATATTTACAGTAGTCTTGTCTATAGGCCATACTATAACATGCATTTATTCATAGGCCTACCTACACTTTAGAATGTTCTGATCATTTGATGTAGTGTAATTGTTTTTTTAATGTTGTAGGTCCTATAGTCTAGGATATATATACATTATTATAGCACACAATAATCTGTGTAGGCTACTTAGGATGTACCTACATAGCCATGTATAGCATGCTGTACTATGGTAGTCTACAAAATTAATAGACTATTAATAATTGGCTAAATTTTACTGTACATCCCAATTATTGTGTTCGTTAGGTTGAGGAAGGTTATTGACACGAGGTGAAGCCGAGTGGCAATACATTAACCTGAGTGACAATAATATACTGTTATTATGTCTACATCCACGCTAATAATTATAGGTTCTGACGAAGCCGAGTGGCAATACACTAACCTGAGTGACAATATTATGCAGTAACAAATTTATCCTAATTTGCTAATTATGCTAATTACTGTACATGTTAATTATTGTGCTCGTTAGGTTATGATGAAGGTTATGGACACGTGACGAAGCCGAGTGGCAATGCACTAACGCGAGTGACGATATACATACAAGTTGCTCATTATGTTTTGGCGAAGGTTGTTGACACGAGGCGAAGTGGAGTATACATAGGCATAATCTTACAATGTGCAAAGACTACACTAGACTGGATGGCAAATGCTGTTACTATAGGCCTATGTCTACATGCACACAGACAGAATCTGATTATTGGTCTGATAATATTATTGTTTATTGTAAGTTTGGGGATGTGGGTTCTGCCGAAGGTTATTGTCACGAGGCGAAGCCGAGTGACATTGCACTAACATGAGTGAAAATACTATGCAATAACAAATTTCGTAGGTTTAATGCCTACAGCTGCTACATAACCGAACACACAGACACACCGTTTCCTTATCCATATCGTTCTACTAACCGTGTAACACACATTTTGCACGTGGTTGCAAAACTATTAAATGCTTCTACTGTATTGTGCACAATAATGATTCTTACATTGTAGGCTAAGTATGCAATATCCTTTGGCGGCCGATTCATCTGAAACCATAACCCCAGAGAATGGAAGTCAAGCCATACAGGGTAGATAATGCAATGAATGTCTGGTGTGTTTTCACATTTCTTGGAGTAAGACAAACACGTCGTTAGCAGCAATTTTATAAATGAAATCAAAAGTCTATCGATCCCTAGGGCGGTATGGCCAGAGAACCCATAGATAATGGTTGTTGTGTTTTCTCATTTCTAGGAGTAAGACATGTTGAACGTCTTCACTCGCCCCCGGGGAGCACTTTGATCCGACTCATGTCATTGGACAAACACAAAAGCAAATGTGTGTGAAGTAACACCGATAAGGATGTCGAACAATGATCACTGTTTTGTTGGAGTAATTTTCGCATGTATCTGATAAATCACCTGGGAGAATCACAATGTTCATGGATCTTTCCTTTCATTTGCACGCAACAACATGGATCAAACTTGCCGAACCAAGACTAGCCTATGCTAATTCTTGCTAACTGTCGATTATCTGCTTGCACCGCCCCGCACTAGCTATATATTCGGGCTTGATTTAATTTCATAAAATGGTCCCCTAGCTATTAATGAATTAGTTGATTACCCATCAGCAGTTAGAGCTATCTATCTATAGGAATAATAGTTACATAATGGTTAGCCTACATTTAATTTAGTTAGTATACCTTAGTAGTATTATATTAAGACCAACATCAAATTGATCGACTGTAGTGTTTTATTGATTGTTTTATGGCTGACTGGCTTAATTAATGCTTTTGAAAGTGCGTGTAATGTTGGCGCGTAAAAGAAAATACATCATATAAAACGTACCGGAAACGTAGGTACTGTATGTTTAATAAGTAGGCTTATTTCCCTATGCTAGTTTGGCCCTATCGACATTGGTAGACTGATTGGTAGACTGATTGGTAGACTGATTGGTAGACTGATTGGTAGACTGATTGGTAGACTGATTGGTAGAATGGGTCTACCGAATGATCGAGTGAAACAGAAATAATTTTGTTCATCTGGGAGATTGTTATCTATGAACTCTAGCAGACGATATTTTGTGTTCCAAGATGGCTGACTGATGCTGCTTTGGCGTCAGTCCTGTCGGGCCATTTTGATGACCAAAAATACAAAAATAACAGAAACTCACCACACTATATAGCTCTTCAAAATGAATGTAATGTAGATGAGATAATAGTCCTACTTAGGCTACTATGCATTGTAGTTAATAAGGTTCTGGTTGAGCTCGTCAATCCGGTTTCATATTTAATAATTTAGTGATATTTGATATTTCCCGCGGCTGTTGTGCTTTTGCGTAGGCCTACCGTAAATATGATAAAAAACACCCCCGAATAATTAATTTAACCGGTAGAGGAGGCTGGGTATTCATGGACTCCACGCAATACCACAATACATTTGGCAGGAAATTCAGGAATAGGCTCAATAGCACAGAATTTTGCATTGGACGTGATTGGTAGAACGTTGGATTTTTAATGCAACCACCGCAGGTTCGACGCCGACGGTATTCGCCATTCTGTCCGCGCTGTTCTGTTGTGCTTTTGCGTACCGTAAACATGATAAATATACCCCCATAATAATTAATTTAACCGGCCTGCGCAGTGGAGTGTCATTTAACTCATTTTGTTCTGGGCTGGAGTAATAAGATTAATCGGGTAGGCTTATCACATTCCCTGGGTCCCACGCCGGGGCCACGCGATACCATATTGGGTCACAATGCATTGGTACTTTCGGTAGATCGTGGGATTTATCATTAGTAAATTTTTTGTATTTTATAATCCAAAAGTTGCTGGTTGACCGGTTCGACCCCGGCCAGCGCATACATTTTATGAAGATAAAATCGGATAGATCATTAGATGACATCAAGCAAACCCACAACCCACAAATTCCCACAGCATTCAGTGAATGCATTGCCGGCAGACATGTTCAAAGTCTTTCCTATCGTGTTGCCGCTGCATGCCCGCAATGCATTGCCAGTGC
>WNLI01000368.1:0-12238 GCA_025802215.1 Wirenia argentea
AAGTTGACCCAATTGTCGTCGACTTTGGGTCACGTGACAAACGGCGGGAAACGTTGTTAAGCGCGCGGTCCCATGTGCGAGCAAGTGCGTAGCGTAATTCCCCTCCCCCCTTTTGTTGAGGGACTTTTTGTTGTGTATACGCATATACAGAGCGCAGGACATTCGATCTCGTTGGACAACGTCACTATCTTAGATCGCGAAGCGAAATGGCATGAACGCGGCGCCAAGGAAGCCATATGGGAACGAATTGAAAACCCGTCCCTCAACAAAAGGGGGGGACTATGCTTCGCACTTGCTCACACATGGGACCACGCGGCTAATAAGTTTTTCAGTTTTTGTATTTCTATACAGTAATAGAAAATACTTGGTCACATTCGCAACACAATTAAGCATACTATATTGTAATTAGGCATATAGCTATGCCTAATTTATCGGCAGGTCTAAGGCCTACAATAACCTATAGCAAAAACTAACATGACCGAGACAGGAAAAAATGTCTACCAAGTTTTAATTGGCATTTATTATTGGATTCACGAATTGAACACGTCAATATTTGCGAAGTTTGGTCTTATGATTACAAAGACATTTTCAGTAATTTCTAATTCACTATACATTTAAAATGAACATTGACATTGAAAATGCAACCAAACGTACTAATTATGTATAAGTTAACACATACTGCTCACATGGAATGCCATTATGCACATGACCATGAAAGTACCAAAGCACGATCGTGCCAAGTTATCAAATGAGGCCGATGAGGCTTGTAAATATTACTCTTGTACAGCAGTGAGCAATTATGTCATCTAAAAGGCTCTAAATTTTACACTTCATGTACTAGGAGAGTAATCTGTGATACCAATGTCCAAGAGGGAGCAAGTGGGCATTGAGTGGCTTTCATGGGAATTCCATGGGCATTGTGCAATGTACATGGGTACGTCACTAGGGCTGTTCACGAACTATGAGAATTGTCGACTCATTGAGACCCCACTTTGGTGTGATCGTCTATTTATACGATCCGCATATAAAATACATCCATCTGTATTAGGGTTGGCCCGAATAAGAATATTCCAGAATGAACCAAATCGAATAGGGGCTTTCCGAACAAAAACGAACTGATCCGAAACTATCTAATCAAAACAAAAGTACAGAAATCGAACAGAACCAGATTTTTGTCGAATTGAACCAAATATTGGCTGAACAAAATCAAATATTGACTGACCAAAATCAAATTTTGGCGAATCGAACCATGTTACGGCCAAACTGACCCAAGTTTCGGCCGAGCAGAACCAGATGGCATTTTAGCCTAATTTCAGTCTAAATTTCGCAGAAATTTGGCAGACCAAAACCGACTGAATAAAAATATGGTTTCGGCACCAAAAACTTACTTTACCAAGTTTTTCAAGTTTTACAAATTTTACAAAAAGTAAACACATTAGGCTATCACACATATTTTTGTCATGCTTATCTTAATTATAATTCAACTACATTTGAAATTGCTCCACATTATTATGGTATTTTATTATTTTTAGCTCTGTAATACTGGGAAATCATAACTAGTCCACTACTTTCTTTATTTCATTATTTGTGTCTTCGTGTAGTTTGGAGAGACTGTAAGAGATATTGGTGTCATCTGCAAACAACACAAAGTTTAGTAGTGGACTGGCATTGGGGAGATCATTTATATATATACAGCATGAAAAGTAGTGGTCCTAATATAGATCCCTGCGGTATGCCACACTTATCTGCTACATATTGGATGAGTGATCTTTATAACTAACAATAACATACTGCTGTCTGTTTTCTAGGTAACTAGAAAACCATTTGTGTGTAATGCCTCTGAAACCATATTTGAATAATTTCCCAAGTAAGATATTATGATTAATAGTATCGAATGCTTTAGAAAGGTCGATGAAGATGCCAATTGTATATTCACCCTTTTCTATATTGTCATATAATTTTTCCAGGATATCAGTTATTGCCATGGCAGTAGAGTGTTTGGAGCGAAATCCGTATTGTTGACTAGTTAAAACATGATGTTTGTTTAGAAATGATATCGTTCTTTTATATATGACTTTTTCAAATATTTTAGAAAAAAAAGGTAATACTGATATAGGTCTATAGTTGTTAAATTGGCATGCATCATCGGCCTTATATATGGGCGTAACCTTCGCTATTTTTAGTTTGGATGGAAAAATGCCCTGTTGGAGAGATAGATTTACAATATGGCAGAGAGGTATGCAGATGTTAGCGGCAGCAAGTTTAAATGTGGCACTGCAGAATTCGTCATGACCAGAACTTTTTTTTGATTTTAGTGAATTAATAATATTAAAAATTTCTGAGTCTGTAGCCATTTCGAAGAATGCAGATTCAGTGTAATCGACTTGCAAAAATTTATTAAAGTCATCAGCAGATTCAGGTATCATATTGGCTAGGTTTGGCCCTATATTAGTAAAGTAGTTATTAAAATTATTACAAATTAATGATTCATCACTGGTCAATTCATTATTAACTTTAAATTCATTTTGTATCTTTTTGCTTTTATTTTGATTCAGCAATGTTTTGAGAATTGACCAAGTCTTAGCTATATCATTTTTGTGCTCTTTTAGTTTGGTTAGGATATACTCTTTTTTGCTATTCTTGAGCAGAAATGTTATTTTGTATTTATATTTTAGGTAGTTTATCCTGTCCGCACTATTTCTTGTTGATATGAATTTTTTATACAGGCTATCTTTCTTTTTTACAGAGGTGATTAGGCCTTCTGTTAGCCATGGTTTTTCTGCTGGCTTATTGAACATAGTTATTGTTTTAAGAGGAAAACTTTCGTTATATATTTTAGTACATATTTCATGGTAGATATTGTATGCCTCCTCACAATTTTGGCTGGTTAGTACTTCATCCCACTTGATTGATTGCATGCTGGCTACAAAACTATGTTTGTTGGCTGGGTTTTTTTGGCGGACCTGTATTTTTTTACGTGAAAACTTTTTATATTTGCCTTTTATTTTTATTTTATTCATAAAGATAGGAAGATGGTCTGAAAGGTCAGATATGAGAATTCCAGCATGGTACTTGTGGGATGAGGGACTAACATCGTTTATATAAATGTTATCTATACAAGTGGCAGTGAATTCGGTGATCCTTGTTGGCTTGTTGATTAATGGGATGAATGAAAATGTGTTCAATAAATTAGTAAATTCCGTTGTTTTGTGGTCCGATTTTAAAATATCTACATTAAAGTCGCCAACAAGAGAACACAGTTTAGACTCAGAATTAATTATTTTAAGGAGGTCATCAATATCCGCCACAAATTTTTTAAATTCTTCTGATGTGCTTCCCGGTGGTCGATATATTACACCAATAATGTGATTTTTTGGATGGTTTTTAATTTCAATAAACAGACATTCCAAATGATCCTTTATGAAGGTTAGGTCTTCCCTGATAGTATAGTTGACATCATCATGAATGTAGAGGCAGACTCCTCCTCCTCTTTTGTCAGACCGGTGTCTTTCTACACATTGGTAGTTGGGTTTGTTGTAGATAGAGGGGGAGTAGTCATGGAGCCACGTTTCAGTTATTGCAATGACACTGAATGAGGTGTTAATTGCGTCAATATAGTCATGCAATAAGTCTAGCTTATTCTTGATAGATGCTATATTTAGATGGAATAATGAGGTGGGATATGTAGTTGATTCTTCGTAACATTTGTTATATTCATGAGGGGTGTAATAGTCAGAAGAATCTGCAGATAATTGGATCTCACCATCCTCTTGTGTGTTGTTGCAGATATCGATGAATGATTGGGCTTCCCGGTTGAGGACAATTGGGTTGATGCAAGGGTTGTATGTGTGAAGTGACACCCCAGCAGGAGCACCATAATTGAAGAGGAACACGTTATTGTAATGTCATTCACACAGCTTTTATATGTGTAAGCAGTTTAACTTGTGTGATCATTAACTGGAAAGTTGGTAAACAGTGGAGATCTTGTTATGTAATTTTTGTATCATGATCATCGCATGTAAGTTTCTCAGTCAGTGTCATTCTAAAAGAAAATTCGCCACGCTTACGTATTAATGTCAAATGAATCATGTGCAATGTTCAAATTGTCTTTGTAAATTATTGTTGCGTTTTAATATACGTATACGTGTTAGACCTTGCTATTATAGGTGTGTTGATTGTATTATACACCAACATGTGTCATGCAGTAATCAACAAATTCAATTCAAATTGTTTGTGCTGCCTATGTGCTAGTAATGTGTAGATTCTGTGCAAAATGTACTAGTTATGTATAGATTATGTGTAAAATGTGCTAGTTATGTGTAAGAAAAAAGATGCTGAAATGTGCTTAAAAATGCTGAAAGATGCGCGATCGACCGATGTCCTATTTGTGCTGCCCTATGTGCTAGTGCTCTCACCAACTCGTTCGAAAATTTTCATCTCTTTCCAGTAAAATTAGTTGATAGATCCGGTTCTTTGTGAATTATTGTTGCGTTTTAATATACGTACAGTATAGCTTCTATGTGTTATGCCTTACTTTTTTCATACACCAACAGGTGTCATACAGTAATCAATAAATTCAATTCAAATTGTTTGTGCTGTCTATGTGCTAGTAATGTGTAGATTATGTGCAAAATGTGCTAGTTATGTGTAGATTATGTGCAAAATGTGCTAGTTATGTGTAGATTATGTGCAAAATGTGCTAGTTATGTGTAGATTATAAATGTGCAAACTGTGCTAGTTATGTGTAAGAAAAAAGATGCTAAAAGATGCTGAAATGTGTTTTAAAATGCTGAAAGATGCGCGATCGACCGATGTGGTATTTGTGCTGCCCTGTGTGCTAGTTATGTGTAGATTATGCGCAAAATGTGATGTTTGTGTTGCCAATGAAGAATTATTCATTTGCATTCTCTTGCATACGTACTTCTCTCACCAATTCGTTCGAAAATTTTCGTCTCTTTCCATTAAAATTAGTTGATAGATCCGGTTCTTTGTAAATTATTGTTGCGTTTTAATATACGTATACGTGTTAGACCTTACTGTTTTCATATACGTGTGTTGATTGTATTATACATCAACAGGTGTCATACACTAATCAATACATTCAATTCAAATTGTTTGTGCTGCCTATGTGCTAGCAATGTGTATAGTATGTGCAAAATGTGCTAGTTATGGGTAGATTACGTGCAAAATGTGCTAGGTATGTGTAGATTATGTGCAAAATATGCTAGTTATGTGTAGATTATGTGCAAAATGTGCTAGTTATGGGTAGATTACGTGCAAAATGTGCTAGTTATGTGTAGATTATGTGCAAAATGTGCTAGTTATGGGTAGATTATGTGCAAAATGTGCTAGTTATGTGTAAGAAAAGATGCGAAAAGATGCTGAAATGTGATTTAAAAAGATGCGCGATCGACCTATGTGCTATTTGTGTTGCCCTGTGTGCTAGTTATGTGTAGATTATGTGCAAAATGTGCGGTTTGCCAATGAAGAATTATTCATTTGAATTCTCTTGCATACGTAGCCTACTGTACTGCTCTCACCAACTCGTTCGAAAATGTTCGTCTCTTTCCATTAAAATTAGTCGATAGATCCATCATAGTCCGTCCGATACGACTTGTTCGTCGTCTTGTTCTTCATCCACCTCCTGGTTTGATAATTTGGCTCTCTTAGATCGGTTCCCAGATTGAGGCACTCTGAGTTTATTTTTCGGTCGTGCTACATAGGCTTCGCTGTCAATGACTCTTTATCGCTATCTTTGTCAACTTCACCATCCTCCTCGCTCTCGATTTCACTTAAGCTACTTTCGTATCTCACTTTCGTTCCTATATCACTGTTCTCCTTTCCTAAATACCCTTGGACCTAAGGGGAAGCCCTGGTTTCAAATGATTGTATCTCGAATTTTGGTTTAAAATGTTGTTTCGACCGTCTAGAATTCTTATGTTATACTAGGCATATTCTAGATAAATTTTCAATAATATGCATGCTATAAATGTTCCATAATAAATTACAGTACCGTACATCAAAAGTGTTAAGTAAATGGTCGGCTGGATTCCGTTTTAGCTGAAAATAGTTGAGATAGCCTACGTTCATTTGGCAATCAAATTGATATAGTCTCTTTTTGAATACATACGTTTTGGCCATTTCTGAAGAATTTTGTATTTCCACATATTTTTTGTGCATTTCCAAATAATGCAATTATCTCGCCTTTTTAAAAATCCCAAAATATGCACTTACAACAATTTGGAACTATAGGGACGATTTGAAATAATCTAAGTAATGGGTACAATGTACAATGTCCGAAGACACACTAGGACAAGTAGCAAATGGACTGATTAATAACGGGTTATAATATAACACATGCTACACATTTAGGCCTACTGCGTTAAGAGAATTATATGAAATAACAAGATTTAAAAAAATGATATATGTTTTTAATAATTTATATTTATTTAATACCATTCATATAATATAGTTATAATGTATGTTTATATTATTCACAATGTTCGACATGCACATGCATATCAAAGTTAATGTATCCTACAGGCCATATATTGTTAGTCTAGACTACAGTATTTTGTGCTTGATAATTATAGCCATTTAAAAAAATGAAATAATAATTACATTTATAGTTACATCAACATACAAAATTCCTATTCACGTACCATGTTGATTTAGTACACATAATAATTATATCGATTATGGTAAACAAAATATGTACACAGTACAGGTGTGCACAATATACATACCTGAAGTAAATAGTGGGGATCTTAGGGTATACGTGGGGATCTTAGGGTATACGTTGGGACATTTTTTACATAATAATGCACTGTAGGATAGGATTGTTATATCCTTCTTACATTGAGAAGGATGGTCGATATGTATACGAGTACACAGAAGTGACAACATTGAACATTCCCAGTCATTTTGTTGATGCACCGTGCTTTTGGTAGGTTAACACATTACTAGGAAGCAGTATTTGGGTTTGGCAATACAACTGATACCCCCACGCACATGACGCTTTACACAACTTATACCATACACACTGCCAAGAACGTGTCTATTGAAATCACAAACATGTGGTATGTAGGTAGTGCAATATGACATAATAATAACAATATATATTTAACCATTAACAGTAATATATAACAAATTATTTTATACCGTATAATTATATTTTTATATTATATTTTATAAACCAGATATGGACAGCCATTAATATATCAATCAACATCAAAAACACATTTTAAATAAACATGCAATGTGGTGGGATAAGCAAAACAAGCAAAAAAACTTATTTACTATAAGCTACTATCGAATGATATCTAGGCCTATATGAAAATTGTGCAATGTTTTAAACTACACTACACTGGTGGGTTTCACAAGTTAATGCTAACAAACTTACCAGTTTTACACTAGTATAGAATACATTAAAAACAACACGTTTACAGTAACTTTAACAAAGATATAGGCAAATGCATTTATAAATGAGAATTCCAACTGCACAATTTACATCCAATTATTTCAATATTTTCATATCAAACAGTATCAAATCTTTAAGGTAGATAATGGAAGGAAAAAACGAGTAACAATCAATGTGATGATGGAATCTTTTTTCTTTGATTTTCAAACATATTATTTTATATTATATGTACTAAAAGCACAATAAAAATGCAAATCATATAACTCCAATGAGAATAGACATTAGGGTATTAGATGTAGGTTGAAAATATGTAGAAAGAATGGTAGGAATTATAAGCCAAATTAATGTAATTAACATTGCATGTAATATATTATATAGAAAGCAAATGTACAAAAATGTACAAAAAACAAATTACTGCAGGATTGATGCAACAACGATCCCAATTATTATGTTTCAATTGGAAATGTGTTTTTCTGTTGATAGTGTCATAATATATCTATCTGCCGCCGTATTCATATAATTTTAGGGTAGAGTCAGATTTGATTTTTAGTGATACATACAGATACTTGATTTAAGAAATTAAGTAGAATAGGTACTCCAAGAAGAATGTGTAAATATAAATAATCTATACAAAACTTGTAGACATACTGTACAAAAAATAAGCCTTAACAATAAAGCCAAGCAAAATATATACAAGTAGAACAGATTAAATATGCCTAATGCCACTGTTTGTATTTGCAATACCTACTAAATAATGACAATCAGTGGTTTTGATCGTTGTCTGAATTTACTTTTTAATAATGCGTACAAAATAATTTTTACCTTTTACGGTTTTACCTTAATTATCTAATGATTATTAAAAAGTAATTTTTACCGTTATTATTTAGTGAAGTACTGATATAGCACTATGATATGAATAAAATACGTAAGTATGTGCACAATATGTTAGGTAACCAATGAATGTACAATTGTGGAAATGATGATATTACTAGAACAAATACTGTAGAAAAAAGTAACACAAATAAATCATTTGATTTGGCGTCATGTCATATGATTACGATTTTAAATGGTTTTTACTTCTTTGACATGACTTGATTGTGATTTGTGCAACATGGCCATAAGAATGATACACACAATTTTATATTTGTATATGCCAGGTTATATTGGATGTCCTCCATATAATGGACATCATGTAACAAGTGATTTTGGTGAGTGCATGTGTCCGTGCCACTTATAACATCAGAATATTTGTCGGTTATTAGTCAGATGAATGTAATGGAGATATGACACACATTTGCGATAAAAAACAGTAATATATGCAAGACATTAATATTATAATACTCATAAACAAGTTTACATTTAGAATATATACTATATATTATATAGTATTAGTACAATATGAACAGACAGTTACAACCTAATATCACTACCTTCAGGCTACAGCATGACCAAGGTATGACTATGGAGAAATAACACAAAATACTACAAAATCAGATTGGTCTTATAATAAATTTCATGTGCGAATTTCTAATTCAGATTCGATAAATTAGAACTCAATATCAAAGTTGATTCGAATTCAAACTGATCTGAAGAATTCGACAAATTCAAATTATGAAAAAATAGTAGTATAAATGCGTTTATTTCGTATTTTGAACGATATGTCCTGATGTATTCACAATAGTAGCAGGAGTACTATTTATTATCTTGTAATTTGGATGCGATATGTTTGTACGTATTTTTTTTAAATTCAAATTTGGATTCGAACACAAGGTCAAATTCCATTCGATGCGAACTGAAAAAGTCAAATTCGCACGCGTCTATAAATTTCACATTTGAATAACATAAATCATCTTTAACCAAACAACGCATACAAAGAACTAGTGAAATTTTTTGTCAAAGGCACGTATGAAAGACACACAGAAGTTGTAATCTCGATCCACCCACATCGATGGTCTGTATGCTGCACATTTTTTTGACTGGAAGGAATCAAACATTTTAATTTTAACTTAATTACATAAGGCCAGGTCATACTAAAACTGACAGAAACTATAGGACTGGACCATATAACACCAACCAAAATCTCCCTCAACCAGTACAGTGATAACCCCAAGTGACCTGGAGAAATTAAATTTGCTCTCTTTAGCAAAGTACATCAAATAAAAAAACATTTCACTGATTGACAGTCTAAATGGTTACAATTAGTTACAAATTGACATAAATATGTAGATATCGCTTTTTGACAATGCAGGTGGCCACAAACACATGTATATTACTATATTCAACAATTTTCACAGCCATATACATACCATACTATGGTTCACATATTTACATAGCACTATATTAAAACGATTGTTTGTTTCTAAGCATTGTGTGCATTGAATATTTTACTAGAACAAATATTCAAATAAGGTTTTACTTATGTCTATATGTTTACTAAATGGACGTACACAAATTCAGCTCGTGTCCACAATAAATGTTTTACAACACAGACCATATCATGGCTATTATTAACTGTGAAAAGTAATGTTTTCTACAATGTATAGACTCAACACCAGATATTTATACACATGATGTTTTTTTTAATTAAAATCTTACCAAAATGGGTAATATTGAATATCCACATGACATCCAATAAAAGTAATGTTACATAAAAAATGTTTTAGGGTGCGAAAGTTTAAGAAATAATACAGTCTGGGCTAAATTCCAGAATTACCATGACATATTGACAAGTATAAATATATATTTTTGATGCAAGCTTTTCAAAAAGTCTTCACTCTTTACAAGAGTGGCTGCCTACTCAGTATTATAAGATATATAATAAAAGTATTTTTTACTAACACCGTATTACAAGGCCCCATTCGCTTGGATGCACTGGAATATTTAGCGTTTCAGATTTTTCTCTCTATATAATTTAGCACGTTATTTACGTAGTAGTCAAAGTTCTAACCATATTTAATATATATCAGCCACATTCGTTGAATCAGCCATTTGGCTAACAATGCTAATAACACTCAACGTTTCCTCTCGGGCTGTTGATGTGCCAATTGATCATAATTTAAATTCGGCACTACCACTTTCATTTGGCACCTAACTTTATTTACTAAAACAACACGAAACAATATTTGTAAGCCTTGTTGGCACCCACACAAGAGGCCATTATGGTAACAGCGCTTGCCACATGCACATCAGTAACATAGCCAGCACTAACTTGCTATGAATATGATATTAAAAAGGGAGGGCTGTTCAGCATGAGTATAGTCATAGTACCCTGGTATACATGTTGACACTAGTATGATATGCTACACGATGTCTTTCAATAACAGTCTCTTAACTCATATTATACCCCTTTTACACATTTTGACCCAGCAAAGGACAGCATGGCAGGCTTTATTTTATTTTAAAGAATCTGACTAATGCCAGAGCAGGTCTCCAGGTAGGCCATATTAGACTGACAGGGGATGTCACAGTACGCTTTATGCTCTTGTTTAAATGAACATGACCGTGTGCTGTGACACGGTCACATTATGGCCACTTTTTACTTGTTGTAAATGAACGTGGCCAGGTGCCATGAATAATATACCAATAGCGCCACGGTCTGCAGATTAATACGCTAAATTGGTTTTTAAATAAATAGCGTTAAACTGGTGTTAACTGAGCAATGGGCTCGCAACATGGCCTGCACGAATGGGTTCAACCCCTCCCTCTCATAAACTGAACAGAAACTGGTGTTTACTTGTTTAAAAAGTTCAGTGCCGTGCTGAACCATGCAAGAAAACACCCATGTAAAAGGGGTACTACATTATAATAATATATATGATATAATATAGTCATATGGTCATACCGCTATGATGGGCACGTGGTATCACAACTTGCACCTGTTGAATGTTGATGTCATGCACCTTGTTAGTCGTCAATCTTCCGTGATTCGTATATCAATTTCATTGCCTGCAATGTAAAAATATTAGTTTTAATTAGTAGATCAATTATTATGAATCAATGGGACACAGTCAGTACAGTAACAAAATTTTACATTCTGCACTCTAATGTGCGCTCTCTATCCTGTTCTTAGACATGTCCGGAAATTACTTAATACTTATAATGGTATAGTAAATTGGTAAATTATACTAATAAAATTATACCAATACCCGTGTCTACGCCACGAAGCCCAGAAACATAGAAGACATGGATCGAGACATGCAAGATATACGGGTCTACCAAGAGATAAAAACCGGTACATGTGTGCACTGAGGCGCAAGGTTCTCACATTGAAAAGCAATAATCCACTGGATGTCAAGTGATGCCCCATGAATAACAATCTCTGCAACACGAGTAGCGTGAAGACTGAATTCGACGTCATAATTTTAGTCAGAACATTAAAAAAACGACGTTTAGCACAATTTTTATACACTGTGAGATCCTGGATAGCAGTTGCTTGATCTAGTGTTACTATGTTTATGTTGACAAATTTATTATTATAGCTGTTAAGTAACATAATTTCCGGACACCCTGTATGTCTAATGTCTATAGTACAGGACTGTAGCTCAGTGATAGAGTGCTCGTCTTGAGGTCTCGGGGTCCCAGGTTCAAGCCTGTGCCGCAGCAAAAAACTTGGCATGGCATTTCTCCTGTGTTACTGTAATTCTATTGAGTAAGGAACTTACCCCATACTTAGGGACCATCTCAAAATTCATGTGATGCCAAAAAAGAAGGGGTCACTTAGTCGCTGTCCAGACCCCCCTTCCCTCCCCCCCCCCCCCCCCCCCCCCCCCCCCCCCCCCGCCCTCCCGCCCTGCCCCCCCCACTCCCCCCCCCCGTCCC
>WNLI01000479.1:0-12237 GCA_025802215.1 Wirenia argentea
TCCCATTACTCGCAAGATGCACTAGAGCTGACCTAAGATGACAGGGTATCCAATTACTCGCTAGATGCAGTAGAGCTGACCTAAGATGACAGGGTATCCCATTACTCGCAAGATGCACTAGAGCTGACCTAAGATGACAGGGTATCCCATTACTTGCAAGATGCACTAGAGCTGACCTAAGATGACAGGGTATCCCATTACTCACAAGATGCACGAGAGCTGACCTAAGATGACAGGGTATCCCATTACTCACAAGATGCACGAGAGCTGACCGAAGATGACATACTTTTGAAATAAATTGATATTTTATGGGCCATAAGAATATACCACCTGCATAATTATGATCATTTGAAGAATTATAATAATTTTATGTTTTTTCACAGTGCACCCAGACACACAGGACGGGCGGCGGGAATCCCCACAGGACGCCCTCAGCCTTGCACCGGCGCCAACATACATCAAGGAGGGGATACTCCTGAAACGGGGGAACACTGCACTACCTGTCTGGGCAAAGTATGTCATATCAGTATCATTGTTGAGTCGTTGACATATTATATCAGTTCAGTTTATGGGCAAAGTATGTCAAATCATTATCATTGTTTATGTATACATACTGTACTGTATACTTTAAAGTATTCTATGAACTCTTATTTTATTAGTATTTAAACACGGACCGGCATGACAGAGGGCTTGGCTGCGGGCATGCGTTTGTTCTTGAGTTCCGAATTGCTGAGCTCGTAACAGCATTCACTATTTACATTCGTTCGAAGTCAAAAGCAACAGGAAACAAGCCTCTTCAAGAAAAATCATAAAACTGGAATGCAAGCCTTTTTTTAACTCTTTGATTCTGGCATGTTAGATCTACAAGGTGATTTACGTACGTCGATGTTTCAGATACACAGTAAAACCTGTATGAAAGGGCACCTGCTTGCAACAGCCACCTATCTACAAATGAAACTTCAATCCCCCAATGCGTTCATTTACTTAACCTGTGTACTAGATACATCTGCCACAGCCACCCCCAAGGCGACCACAATAACACTCATTTTCACAAGTACAAAATGAAAAAGTAACCACGAGTTTCTGCCTTAAATCCAATATTAGCGAAATTTTGTGAGCACAATTCTAATTATTGAAGAAAAGAATAAAGTTACTGTATGTTAAGTTTATAGAAGGCATCGAAGGTCGAAGTCATGTCTTACGCTATAGAACTGTATGTCACATTCACAGGAGACATGTCAAGGTGAAGCAAGGTGAATTCTCCTACTTCAAACCAAATGAAGATGTGAGTTTCATTGTTTACACTTATTTACCTTTGGTTCTATGGCAATAATTTACAACTGGATTATCAGGGGCTATTGTTATGCTGCATTGTCCAAGGAAACACGCATAGCCCCCCAGTTTGGAAATTGAACCCACAACCAGATTGCTGCGAACCCACCTCCCCATGGTTACAAAGCATACACACTTCCTACAGAGCCATCTGCCATTGTAAATGTTAAACATTTTTGTTAACTCCTTGTAGTCTTTTCATTTACTGTGGATTATTATTTTTTATCACTAAATTACTAAAAGTAGCTAAATTTTAACAGTGGGTGTAATTTGTTACATTTGTTCAACAGCAACCGCTGAACATAGTGCAACTATGGGAATCAAACTGTGAGATCAAGGAGTCGCTCACCAATGGCTTCTCTATCTACATGAACAACAGGAAATATGCGTGAGTATTGCTTACAAATATTAAATGTTTTTTAATTAATTTATTCCTGAGGCATGGCTAATTACACGTCGGGTCAGTCGCACCAGACCAAACAGATGTTAAATGCTTGCAAATCACCATGCCTTACTTGACCATAAGGCTGAGGACTCGAAGGATTATAAAAATCCAATGCCTTGGTGGGGGGGAAGTCACGAAGACTGAAAAAACCCTCCGCTGAACCTCTCACGCGTCAGTTTATCATTGACGCCAGAGGCTACAGGGTGGATGAACCACATCGGACCAAGTTAAAGATTGTGGTTCCACCTGCCCAAAAAATGTATGAA
Organism: Wirenia argentea; assembly: GCA_025802215.1. Taxonomy (NCBI): domain Eukaryota; kingdom Metazoa; phylum Mollusca; class Solenogastres; order Pholidoskepia; family Gymnomeniidae; genus Wirenia; species Wirenia argentea. Next base: position 2,044 of record WNLI01000479.1, read on the forward strand.
AAAATTTGTTAATGTTGATAATGTTGTAATGAAGACCTGACTCAACTATGGTCAGAGAACCCGGGAAATAACAACCCACAATGTTCAGATGTGAAGAGGTAGAAGTAATTCATTATTATAAATACTAGATAAATTCATATATGATCTGCTTGGTCTACTTGCTGGTGGCCCCTAATGTTGCATGTCGTTAAAAAACTTCACTAAATCCCGGAATCCATGCCTGCTTCTCACTAGATACCCCTCAGTCCACGAACACTGAAAATTACATGCTAAACAAGTAACAGTTACTGACAGGTGCTTGTTGGATCACAAGAAACTCTATTTAGAAAAATTCAGAAATCATTTAAGCTATTTTTATATTGCAGGTTCCGTGTGTTATCAGACAAGAAACAGGGTCAGGAGGAGAGAGATGAATGGATAAAGGTAGGATATACTACATGTATGCTACAGTATCGTCTTCATCGTCGCGGCCTCGCATAGGGCCATGGTCCGCCAAGTTGCCGAGTGGGGGAGTGTTACTCTCAGTGCTGCCTCCTCCATAGAATGGATCTGATCTGGTTATAATAGGTACGCTATACTACATGTATGCTACAGTATCGTCTTCATCATCACGGCCTCGCATAGGGCCATGGTCCACCGAGTGGGGGGAGTGTTACTCTCAGTGCTGTCTAGAATGGATCTGATCTGGTTCGAGGTACGCTATACTACATGTATGCTACAGTATCGTCTTCATCGTCGCGGCCTCACAGAGAGCCATGGTCCGCCAAGTTGCCGAGTGGGCGGAGTGTTACTCTCAATGCTGCCTCCTCCATAGAATGGATCTGATCTGGTTCGAGGACAGCCATGAGGTAGTTACCAGATATCCAGTACATACTGACGTTCCACACTCATCCATAACGTGTGTCCTAGCCACCAAAGTCAAGCTCTCCAGTCTGGTTAGGTCTATACATAACATTCTGTCCTAACATGATCTCTCTAGATGTTCAAAGCGCCATATCCATCGCAAGCAACGCCTTTGGAACACACCAAGTTTATGAAACCGACCATGGCATAGAAACGACAACAGCAGCAAAGACCATAAATTTGGTGCCACCAGATATCTGTGTGCGCCCATGCCAGATCTGAGAGACCAGCCTCGGTTAATGTATGCCTAAATAAATCCTTCACACTCAATGGATGGTTTATCTGCAACCAGGCCCTAAGTAGCAAACACCCTCCTCTTTCTCAAGCTCGACTCCCTCAAGAAGAATTCGCTGGTATGGCCGCGGGACCCGCTCAGCACACCCAGTCGCCATACTCCTTAGCCATCAATTCATTTCACTGAAGGGTCAAAATTGCTTACATATAATTTTCTTCCTTTGGTAATAACTCAATGTCTGTAGCCTCAGTTTACCAAGCCAGTTTATCAAGCAAAACAGACGGATGTATAGGTTTGGGAGTAAGTTGTGCTACTCATACAGCTATTACATGCAGAGGCCTACATGCTTGTGCCATTTAACGGGCAGTAAAATTATGTTTGGCGCTTTATTGGGACTAACTTTTACTTATTACTTGAATATGCATTTCCATCTGTTTCAGTGCCTACGCCGGGCCTGCCGAAGCAAACGCACGACCATGATCCTTCTCGCATCCAAGAACGCAAGTTTGAAACGTAAGAAGAAACACAGCAAATCACCGACACCATCGTCTGCAACCGTCAAAACCCACATGAGTGATGGATCAGACTACACGATTAGTGATGAGCTCACAGATAGCGTGGAAAAACACACTACTAAAACATTTGAAGCAAGCGAGAAACCAAAGGCTCGTAAATCGTCCTTGAAAATGAAGCTTAAAAGTTCCCTGTGGAAGAAAGACCGAAAAACGATCACTGAAGAGTTGAATAAATCGCCACTCGTTGAGGAGAAGGTGATTGGACGAAAAAGTGGTGAAAAACACGATGTTATCATCCAAAGTGAAGACATCGTGGAAGAAATCGTAGACGATCAGATCCAGGAAAGTGATGACAGTGAAAGTATCGCGAGTGTGACGGTAAATGGACATGGCGCGGATGATACGGATTTCAAAAAGGCGAATAAAAACCTTAACTTGCCGTTAGAATGTGAAGTTGATATTTCTGATAGTGACTCACCGTCGTCGGGTCTTAATGTCTCGTTTGACAGCCTGTCAGAAAATGATGTTTCTACTGAACTGTCACGACTAAACGAGGAAAGCATCGAAAATGAATTGGAGCAATCGTTAAAATCACTGGATTCATTACTGGGGAATGGTAACACGGATGAACCGGATCTTCCAAAATGGCTGAAGTCTAAATATATCGCGCCAAGATTTAAACGCTTAGAGAGTCAGGAAAGTTTGTTGGAGTACGAGGAACAATTCGCGGAGGAGAATGTTAACGATGTTAGAAAAGCTGAAGAAAAAATTGAAGAAAACCGAAAGTTCCACGAGAAACTTCAGGAAGAACACCGTAAAAGAGAAGAATTGCAGAAGGATGTTGAGAAGGCCATGAAACCACGACCAGTCCCACTTCCACGTAGGAAGAAACTCAGCGATTCTGCCTCGCCTACGATGGTCAGAATGCAACATATTCTGGAAAATCCAGACGACGTTTTTTCGAATTCATCGAACGAACACTCCCCAGAAATCACACGAGACTTCAAAATGAATTATAAAAGGGCCGAAAGTAACGCAAATGTCCTCGATGATAAACCTGTGTTCCCATCGATTGCACCGAGTAGAGGTGGTGAACCGCCCACACAGGAAGACATCTATGAAAACACAAAAGATGATTTGAAAGAAGATAACTTCCAAGCCAATAATATCCAAGAAAATGGGGATTCCATATATGACAGTCCTTCACGAATTGTGAAAACAGTCGAACCTGAAAATATACATGAACATAAAGTTTTAGAAGCAAGTAAAAAAGTAGAGGATGATGCCGAACCTGTTTATGAAAATATCTCCAGTATAATGGACCATATGAAGGAAGATGACACTCCCGTGGAAAGCGAGGAAGAGGTGTTGGAAATTCCTGAAATTCCTGAAAATTCCAGTAATGAGGTAGCAGTTTCACAAGTAAATGTGGAAAATATGTATGATAAAGTTGGTGCTATACCAAAAGGCGTAGCTGAAACTGAAATTATATGTGATAAAGAAGTGGTTGAAGAAATTGTTGAGAAAGATGACAGTGTAGAAATTATTGCTGAAGATATTGAAGACATAAACGAAAGTAAACCTGAAGAAAATGAAGACCACGTAGAAATCCAAGACAAGATAGAAAAACAAGAAACTAGCGAACATGTAAATGAAAATGTTCAATCGAGTGCCGCTTTAATTGTTGAAGACAGTACGCGTAAAAGTTCAGATGTAACCATAGAAAAACTAAAAGATGCTAAAGATCAAATTGCAGAATATGTTGAAGAAACTGAACATACCGATATTAGTATACACAAATTTGCTGAAACTGAAGGTGCTCATAATGAAAATATTGAAGCAATACAAATAGATGAACAAATTGAAGATATTGAAATAAAAACTGATAAAACCGATATTCAAGATACAATAATTGATGATGGTTGTAAGAAAGAAGACACACCAAAAATCCAACAAGAACCGGAAAAACAAATTGATATAAATGAAAATGAAGTTCAAATATCAGACTTGGACTCAAATAAAAATGAAGACAAAACTGAAGACACAAGTGTCATTAAAGAAAATGATCAAACTGAAGAAAAGGACAAAATTGAAGAATCAGTCGCAGTTGAAATTAAAACTGAAAACAAAATTAATGATGCTACCAAAATTGAAAATGAAACGAAAGATAAAGTCCATGATGCAAACGACATTGAACATAAAACGAGTGACAAAACAGAAATTCCAGTCAGAAATGAAAAGCCTGTCGAAACTGAAGAAACCATCGAACCTGATAACGAAGACACTGACAAAGTTGATGACACAGATATTTTCCGAAATAAACAACCTCGGCAAAAATCTTCCACCAAATCTTTCAAACTAAGATCAAAAGAATTATTCGCACAGAAATTATCCAAACTCATCATCTCGCCGCCACACCCGATCGCTCGCCCTCCCGTGCCACCCACGTCACCCCCACCACATCCTGTAGGGAGTCCCCCACCTCCACCCCCACCTCCTCCGCCCGGTATGGGTACACCTGTTCCTCCACCCCCACCCACCCCAGCCAAGGAAGTAGTACCTGCCAAGTATAAACGCTTCCACTGGAGTGCGCTCACTGACAGACAAGTGAGTAGTATTAAGTGTACGTAGGCCTATCATGTGGTAATTAATTACATAGAGTGTGGAGGTAATGATTAAAATAATTCTGTGTAGCCTCCATAGAGACGGATACCGAAACTTTCCTGGTTCGCACTACTATAGTGAATCACTGTGATTTATACATCCAAGCGTGATCGCCTATAGCACTGCTGGCTTCACGCTGTCTTCGAGTCATGGAAGATGGAAATGTTCTGCCGACGTCCGGTGGTTTTCTCTGGGTACTCTAGTTTCTCCACCATGATGCCATCTAAGTTTGAATCACTTTACATATGTGTATGTGGACATAGGTAGCAACATTATCCACAGTTGTTATCCTTGTGTATTGATTATATATAAATAGCTCAGTTAACAGCTTATCGCATTTGCTTTGTAAGCAGAATGTTATGGGTTTGAACAATGTAGTTAGTAGTTACCAGCCGAACTAATGGCTTAGAGGTTCAATGCTCAAACCAGGCTATCTCTGGGTCTGGGCAGTGGGCAAGGCAGCATAACAATAGCCTCACTTCACCCAGCTGTAATGAGTGTTAAATTTGAATTAGAAAAGTATTAATTTGTAAAAGGATGCAATCGCAGAAATAGCTGATTTCCACATACCGTAAGTAATTTTACTGCCTCTCTGAGACCTGTAAAAATACGCTACGGAGATCCAGTACAGTACTATACTTTTTTATTATGGGGAATTAATGGTAAAGAACATTCTGATGTGCACTATCCGTGTCTTTCATATAGTACTTTTAACAGAGTAAAACACATTTTTTAACTGAAAATATTTGCTATATTGGTGATACAGTGAACTCTCGTGTATCCGACATCATGGGGATGATCCAAATTTGTGGCTGTAGGCGAAGTAACAAAATTATAGGAATAAGTAAAGAGATAAGAATTATTGTTTTGTAAATCTTAGCGTGACGGGTCATAAAGGTGGCGGATATGTGAGGGTTCACTGTACCTGCAGACACAAGAAATGAATGGTTTACTTCCTACAAGTGGTCATGTGGAAAGCACTCAGAATTTAATCAAATTTTGGATTCAGTCGTTTTACCAGATTTATTTTATTTGTACCAGGTATCTGGGTCGATATGGGACGTCAAGGAGAAGCGAACCGTCAACAAACTCGATGAGAAACTAATCGAGGAACAGTTCGGTACTGCCAATCAACCTGTCGCACCCATCCCTGCCATAACTGAGTCTGGCGGCAGGTAGGTTGGACAAAACTTTAATACGTACCTCTGTGTGAGAGTATCTTTCCCGTCATACTCTAATGCCCAAAAGAGGCGGAGGAGTTTGCATGTACATGCTGACCAATGCTTCTTTTTTCTACCGCCTAGTAGATGGTCTGGATGCATTTTTGGGATTCAGATGGATCGTGCTTCCTTTTTGGGAGTTTTTAGGCATCTCATTTTGAGGAACGTAATCCGTGAACTTTGACCACTTTTGTGCCGAAATGGCTTGCCGGAGCGTAAATAACACACACACACACCACCAGAGAGGCATCAACTTTGCATTCAACTATTGGTGACATCTAAATATGTAGTGTGTCACAAAACTGCGCTTGGTAGACATAATATGGATATTTTAAACTGGATATTTTAGCCATTTTAGATATCCGTATGCAAGGGTGTGGATTATGTTGTCAATCGTTTTGTTTTAACTCTTTGTATACCATAAGTTTGAGTTGGAACTAGTATACAAATGTCGTTAACAACAATGTGACCCTGTCATTATCCCCAAAAAATGTATCGGCATGTACCTATATGATCATAAATTGCATAATACATCTTTCAAAGAAAACAATTTTCTACAAATATTCTACAAATTCCTATACATATTTGTCATGTCATTTTCAGTGGGAAGCACAAACCAACGATCTTACTGAGCAGTAAACGAGCCCAAAACGTGGCGATATTCCTCCGCGGGTTCAGTCTCCACGGAGAGGATTTGACAGATAACCTCTGTCGGCTAAGGGAGGAGGAGTCTGACATCACCATGGGGCAACTACGCTCTATTAAACGGTCAGTCCATATACATCACCATGGGGCAAATACGCTCTATCAAACGGTCAGTCAAATTCTGCTTATGGGATTTTAAATTTATAGAATAATGCATCGTTTGGCGGTCTGCCTCTGTGCCTCAAGATTTATTAACTGATCGAGGGAAGAAAATTGACCGTGGGATTGATATTCCAGTTATCACACATCTGGGACCGAAGTGTTGACAAAATTTACTGTCTGGTATTCATTTGAGCAACTAAACTAGACTTAACTTGTTAAGACAATAAGGGTCTCAGAGACTAATTAGTAAAATGTTTCCATTTCCAATCTCTCAATCAATGGAAATTTATAAACAAGTCAATTTGCGATTGGAATAATTGTAGCCACATTCCACATAATCACTGTTATACTGTATAACTTGGCTACAGATACAAGTCAACCACGGATGACCGTGAAATGTACCGCCCATACCAACCACTCAAGACAGTGTCATTGTTCTGTGGGTGAGAGTACATTTCCCTAGCCTCAGTTGTAAAATTGACACTGATCGACAGTGATCGTACATAAACACGCGTTGTGTATAGGTCGGGAAGTAAAGCTGTGCATATAATTATTATAATTATACAATGTAAAGTGATCAATAGTTCGTTTGAAGCCCTGCTCACGCCTACCCTCGCATCGCACGGTCATGATGTAAGAACGACATTTGGCAATAGTGAGGTCCTAAAATGCGGCATATAAATGTCACACTTTACTTTTTACTTTAGCCTAACCTATACCCAGATACAAGCCAACAGCCGATGACCGTGAAATGTACCGCAGCCGACAACTAAAGACCATAATATCCACACTTCATTAGGCAGTTCATACATGTTAAGAACTCTCCGTACATATGTACATGTGACATGAGTGTGTAACATGTGTATGTGTGTACATATGTATACCCTATTCTATACCCAGATACAAGCCAACAGCCGATGACCGCGAAATGTACCGCCCATACCAACAACTCAAGACCACTTCCACACTTCATTAGTCAGTTCATACATGTTAAGAACTCTCCATACATATTATGTACATGTGAAATGTACATGTGTATGAAGAGTGTAACATGTGTATGTGTGTACATATACACCCTAGGTCCCTATCCTGTACCCAGATACAAGCCAACAGCTGACGACGTGAAATGTATCGCCCACACCAACAACTCAAGACCACGTCCACCCTTCCTTAGTCAGTTCGTACATGTTAAGAACTCTTCATACATATTATGTACAAGTCATGTAACATGTGTTTGAGTGTACATATATTATACACCCTATCCTGTACCCAGATACAAGCCAACAGCCGACGACCGTGAAATGTACCGCCCATACCAACAACTCAAGACCACGTCCACTCTTCATACGGTGGATCAGTTTATGGTAGAGCTCATAGAGATCAACGAACTTGACCTCAGAGTTGACCTACTTCTTTCACTTTGGGAGTTTCCTGAACGCATTCATTCACTTTTTCCTGTGAGTAATATAAATAGGATACTGTATGAGTAAATGAGTCTAGTGGCCTAAAAGTTATGAATTTATCATATAAATGTTCCAGGTGTGAATTCAACTAGCCTACGTATTGTACTAAACAATTTGCTTTCTCCAAAGACATGCAAGTGTAGTTAATGTTTTGCAGTGAAAATGTAATAGTGAAAAATTGCCCTGGCCGCGACTCGAACCCGGGACCTTTCGCTATCAAAGCGAACACTCTACCAACTGAGCTACCAAGGCTCAGAGTAGCAGAGCACAGTTCGGATACAAGTATCCAGTCGCAACAATTTTTCACATATTGGGGTGAACTTGCGTGTTTATCTGTATATTGTCTTGGAGGGTCTCCCATCTTTCAACATGGACTCAAAGTTTAGGAAATCTAGTTTTTTCATACCCTATAACAGTAATGTTATATAATAGGATTTCACTGCTTTTCTCCAAAGACATGCAAGTGTGATTAATTTTTTGCAGTGAAAATGTAATAGTAAAAAGATGCCTTGGCCGGGACTCGAACCCTGGGCATGGAATGAACCAGAATCTTTCATATCCCAGCTCAGTACTAACTACATAGTTTCTCGTAATCAGTTAATGAAATTGACACATTGGCAGTAATGCCATGGTAGAGTTCTCGCCTTGAGATATCAGGGTCCCCGCTTCAAGCCTGGGTCGCGGCAAATCTTTGTGTCATTTTCAATGTGTTTCTGTAATTCTCTTGGGCATGGAACTTACCTCTGCTTGCATCCACTTGTTCAGTGGCTAATTTGAAAATATGGGGATTGTGTAGCTTCGTAGGAATTCTATTGGATTCTTTCCTCTGTCTTCGAGTCATGTAAAATGGAAATAGCCTGCCCTCCTCAAATTCAGGAGCATCTCTGTGTTACTTTCTGCTCAATGCTTATGGATTGAGGTTGGGATATGTGGAACACCAGTCTATCATTCTAATATTTCCCCCCAGACCTACGAACTACTAAGCGGCTGCTACGACCAACTCCTCAAATCCACCAAATTCATCTCCGTCCTGTTTTACCTCCTGGACCTGGGTAATTTCCTCAACTGTACACAACGAGACACGAAGGGATTCCAACTCTCTACCTTGTCTAATGTTAGTTGGAATGTTAAATTTAATCACGAACACGAGAAATAAGTAGGCTTCATATAGTGCCTGTTGCGTCTTCAATAACTGTTATACCCCTGTCACACCAGAGCTGCGTTCTCACTGCGATCGCGCCGCGTCCTAGAACGCCATGCTGCGCGCCATAGAGTCTCCACGAGCGCGGTGAGATCTCCTTTGAACGACGTGGGGTCTGCCCGATCGCCATGCGACGGCGTTTGTTCTGACATACGCGCACTAAGATCGTTGTAACAACACAGTGAGGTCTCCTACAGCGCAGCGCCATGGATGCGCCGCGAGCGCCACGGACGCGCCGCGAGCATGCACATAGTCGCCGTGCAAACGTGGCGAAGCGCCGCTCCCCTGCAGTTGCGTTCGTGCGGCGTTTGCGTGGAGACTACACGGAGTCCTTGAAGTTGCCACGGCATTTCCAAACGTAATACGAACTTGTGGAAACACCACTGTCGGACACGCGATAGCAGCGATGTGACCAACTCCTAAAATGATATGGGAACACCGTCTACGTGACGAGCTCTCCATAGACACGCCATAATCACCGCAAGGATGCCGTACCATCGCCACATATGGCGATATAGTCACTATTTTCGGCATGTTTCTTGCGATCACACGGCAATCTGCGAAATTTCACATCACCGAAATTTCACATCACCGAAGATCGTGTAGTCTGACAGGGGTTTTAGCAACATAGAGAATTACAAATATGTCTTTCCATTTTGTCCGCAAAATCTTGTACAATACTACATGTAAGTGTATATGTCTCCATGATCCACGGAAGTAATATTAATACTGGAAAATCATAGACTGTGCAGTGTGCACTAGAAGATTCAAATTTATTCTATACAAACTGTGTACATAGTTTAGAGAATGGTAGTCTTTTATGCAAACCTCTATAAAATAATAATAAAATAAATAAATAAAAAGTATACAATTATCATTATAGCCTTTATAAGCCTATTCTGCAGCTGATTTCTTCATAATGGAAGTTAAATGGTACTATTATGCCTTACAGCTGGCGTGATAATATAGATAGTTCTAATAATACAGTTACCTAGGTCAACAAAGAGACGGTCGTGCGAGATGCCTTGCCTAAGGAGAACACGACAAATACATGCCAGACAAAATCCAATGCGCTGCAGTTTTCCCACTCTACCGATAACATGTCATCACTCACTTTACGTGGGGCGGGGATAGCTCGGTCGGCTAGAGCGTTGGACTACCATTCGTTTGGTACGCAGGGTCGTGG
>WNLI01000590.1:0-12236 GCA_025802215.1 Wirenia argentea
ACCCTAAGGATGCCTCAGATAAAATTTGAAGTCAAACGGACAAACGGTTTTTGAGAAGAAGATTTTTTAAGCAAACGTTCACGGAGACGGGGACGCGGACGACGGACGCCGGACGGCTGCCGATTGCAAAAGCTCAGCAGGTGAGCTAAAAAACCTTACATACCTGTTTCATCCGTGGCTGTTCTATCTTTCTCTTTCTTCAGTTCATTAGCGTAATACTTCAATGCATTCTCTATCTTAGTGAAGGTGTCAAGAGGTTTGCCAAGGGGCGTTTTAAGGCGGGCGTTAACGCAGAACTGGGCGGCCTCCCACACCACCCACCACCAGAGCGTGGACGCGTTACTGTTGATCTGGTGAAGAAGAATGTGTTATGTATCAATATTTGTAAGGCACTCATTTATAAAGAACATAACTTCTCAAGGGGTGTGTTCAGGTGGGTGTATAAGCACAAGCCTCCCACACCACCCACCACCAGGGAGTGGACGCGTTACTGTTGATCTGGTGAAGGAGAAAATGTGTTATGAATCAATGTTTGTAAAGCACTCATTTATAAAGAACATATCTTCCAAAGTCGCAGGGGCGTCGTAAGGCGGGCGTTTTATGCAGAAGCCTCCCACACCACCCACCACCAGAGAGTGGACATGTTACTGTTTATCTGGTGAAGGAGAAAATGGGTTGTGTTAATGTTTGTGAGGCATTCATTTATAAAGAACATAATATAAAGAAGTTTCAGGAGTATGTTTAGGCGGGCGTATATGCAGAATTGGGCAACCTCCCAAACCACCCACCACCAGAGAGTGGACGCGTTACTGTTGATCTGGAATATGAAGAAAATGTATGGTCACATTTTTGTAAAGCACTCATTTATAAAGAACATAACTTCGCAAGTCTCAGGGGCGTATTAAGGCGGGTGTTTATGCATAACTGAGCGGTCTCATAGGCTACACCACCCACCACCAGAGAGTGGACGCGCTACTGTTGATCTGGAATATGTAGAAACAGTTTTTTCTGTCAATAATAAAGCAGGCCTTCCAAGAGGCGTCTAAAGCACCATTAGCAATATAGTCTCTGGCTCAGTTCAAATTGTACGTACAGTATATGAAATCGAAACGGCACAGCCTACATTTGTCTGCTGTGTAAACGCTCTCACAGGGTGAATCCAGCGAACGCCGATAATTTACCTAGATGTTGTGGTGGTTTAGTTGTGTTTTGATAGATTAGTATGTAGATATTATAAGTAGCAGCTTACCACATCCGAGAGGGCAGGAGCATCCTTATCTGAGCGTTGTGTGCTGTGGTATAGGCTCTCTATCCACCATAGGTCATCTTGGACACTGACACATACACATACAGACAGATTGAGTCATACAGACAGTACAGTCAGATACAGAGATGGACAGATAGAACAGAAGCTTGCATCCTTGTCAGACCGTTGTGTGCTGTGGTATAGGCTCTCTATCCACCATAGGTCATCTTGGACACTATAACAGACACATAAGTACACATACAGTTAGTGAGACAGACAGACAGACAGACAAAGAGCAGGAGCATCCTTGTCTGAGCGTTGTGTGCTGTGGTATAGGCTTTCTATCCACCATAGGTCATCGTGTACACTGTCACATGAATACACAGTTAGAGACGAACCAACATACACAGAGATAAACAAGTTAGTGAGAAATATAGGACAGGAGCATCCTTGTCAGACCGTTGTGTGCTGTGGTATAGACTCTCTATCCACCATAGGTCATCTTGGACACTGTACACACATACAAATATACTGTAGTTAAGAGAGAGACAGTTGCACAGACAGACAGATATTAGCATAACGTTTCATCAGGTTGGAAGTTAAACATTAGATTTTAGTTCTAAACACAACCTATCACTTAGAAACTAATTTTTACATTTAAACACAAAAATAGTTACCTAGCTGACCGTTTCGGTGCACGTCTGTCATCTTCCTCAATGCTACTGCCGTGGTAGCTGGGCATGCGCAGGGTCAGGTCTTTTCCTGCGCTGACGGTGGGCACCCCCCGATCTTTTGAGGAGAGAATCCCACACGTGACTGAGTTCATACCCCCCCTCGTTCCTATTCATTGTTTCTGGTTCTCGCCGTATCCATATCGATTCCTCGATTCCAGGAAAAGACCTGGCCCTGCGCAGTGCGCATGCCCAGCTACCACTGCTACCACGGCAGTAGCTTTGAGGAAGGTGACAGACGTGCACCGAAACGCTCAGCTACAGCTAGGTAACTATTTTTGTGTTTAAATGTAAAAATTAGTTACTACTAGTGATGGGTTGTGTTTAGAACTAAAATCTAATGTTTAACTTCCAACCTGATGAAACTTTATGCTAAAAGAAGGAATCCATCGACACTTTCCATTCACCTCCCAAACCTCTGACCGTTCATCTGTTCTGACATGCTAGTGTCGGTACTGTATGTAGTAGGCTGCAACCTCTACAGTACAGGGATCCACAACACTACCCTATTTATAGCAGACTCTTTCCATACGATTTGATGGGTAAACCGGATGTAGCAGAATAGTTTACATCCATCTTCCATGACTATAGGACAGCATGAACCAGAATTGCTGCTAAAGCTACACAGTCCCCCAAATGCTCACTATAGCCACTGAACTATATAGTATAGTGAAGGGGGATGAGATATCTGTGGAAATTATTATTTTGGCGCATCATTCACTGATTCACCGTCATTTGCGAGATTCCTTCATGTCAACATGGCCAGATTGTGAAAGTGCGGTATATAAGTGAACACATTTATTTATTTATTTTTTATATAGGGGCCTACTGGAGTTTATTTTCAAGCAGGGGTAAGTTCCTCGCCCAACGAAATTCCAGTAACACATGAAAATGCCACACTAAGACTTAGTTGATGTTGTTGGTTATAGACTATAGTACAAGTTTGTAATGCAGTAAGACTTCGCAAAATTATCATTGGTGCTGCGGCTTTTCGCATGAGAGGTCGCTGGTTCGAACCCAGCAAAAACCAGGGATTTTTCCCGGGCATTCCATCCGTCATTTGCGAGATTCTTGTATGGCAACATGGACTGATTCTGAAAGTGCGGTATATAAATGCACACACATAGGCCATCGCATTCCTGGTACATTGTGGCTGGTACTTCACGTCGCACCTACACGGTAATGCTGTCAATGACATAATGCTACCGGAAGCCGAACCGCACTAAAGATTTTACTGCAGGCAGAAAATGAGGGGAAGGAATTGATATGTAAAGAAAGGGTAAATGATGATGACGATGAAGCGTAAAGGAAGGGTAAGAAGCCGTAAGAGAAGGGTAATAACGGAGAGAAAGAAGAGGTAAGAAGGATAATGAGGAAAAGGGGTGGAAGGGTAAAGGAACGCAAACAGACAGGTAAGACGCAAGATGTAATACTAAATACTAACGTAGCATGACACGGTGATGCGTAGGTCATCCCATTCCTGGCACATTGTGGCTGGTACTTGACATCACACATACACGGCAATGCTGGAAATATAATTGTTAAGTTGGTACAAAATGGATTGGACATCATCATACAAATACAATTTAACTGATAACAAATATGGAGTCATATATAACTTCATGCGGAATAGCTCAGTCAGTTACATGTCATGACTTCCATTCATTTGGAATCCAGGTTCAAAGATTTGAACCTCGAGCTCAGACTGTGCGACTGGTGTTCCCTGGGTGAGAACGCAATGTCCGTAACCTCAGTTTACTAATCCTACCAAATTTGTACTGAATGTATATTCACCTTCATAGCTAATTCACGCGTGAGTAGCGCTGAAGTGGTGAGAAGGAAAACTCGTTAAAACCCTCGAGGGGTAGCGGGGTGATAACCCTCATATGAACTGAACTGAAACAAGTGGTCAAAGATTGCAATTCACCATTCCTCAAATACTCGAACAAGTTGAGAAAACTTGCAACAATGCTCACCACTGCACTGATACTCCATACATCAGTTTATCATAGACACCAAAGCTGCACCGTACATGAACCACGTCAGACCACGTTTATGGCAAAAACCTATTGTCCAACCAAACCAGCAAATGTAATATAAGTGCCCTTAAAGTGTCAGTATGTAAATTGCTAGGCTATATTATATACTGTACAGTGCGATATTTTGATCTAATATAATTACTATAAATCATTTGCATCGCCTGATATACCCGCGATGGTCAAAAACATTTTATAAATACTAAATAAATAAATTATAAAATTAACTTGTCGATTTTTTTTATTTGTTTACCAATTGATATCACGTGACGCGCATAGATCACTGTGTAAAACACGTAGCGTCCAAACGGCCAATACATTATTACGTGCTGAATCTATCTACTCCAGTATGAAAGACTTTTGAAAGTGTATTGAACTAGGCAAAACTATGTACATGTTATTATGGCGTGACATAGTGTTAGTTGTATTAGTTGACTCAATTAGCCTTCATTGTGGCAACAAGAGATTTACGATATGTCACTTTGATAATTAGTACCTGTTAAATAAGAAGACTTGTAGGGGCAAAGTTTGTGTGTACACATGATATCTCCGTTCACGCACACACATGTGTTACAATTTGCTGTGAAACTCTCACCACTCACTGTAAAGTAGAAAATAATCACAGTTGAAACCACGACACAGGACACACCCTATCCAACAAGAACCTGACCTGTTCAAATTTGATACAAAACCAGGTATGTTTTAACCCCAAAAAATTCAAGAAGGCAGTGTTCTTAGTTTGTTGACAGTCATTTGAAAAATTTGGAATTGAGTTTTTCAAACCTGGAAGTTATTTTTCAAAATGCCTGTCTTTGTGAACAAACGGAAACTATTACCACAGCGACGGACATTTTTGAAAAATATTACTACTGTAAATTACGAATCTGCGTAATAGTAAATAGGTAGTGATCAACCAATCAAAATCCGAAGAATTATTCTATCAGGATTCAGATAGCCTAAGGACTCACATTTTGATTGTGAAAAATTCAATAAAAGAGAATGTGGTCTCATATTGTTGTTGCTGAAAATGTTGATTGGTCACTAAGTATCCAGGAAATTTCTCTAAGATCAAGGCCTCATAATTTTAGTTGCTGAAATCAGCATCCGGAAATTTTCTCTATGCTGGATTAATAAAGCATATTATTTTCTGTAGTCTAGCCTACAACTTAGTACTCACTCAGAATTCTAGTATCATGCACACAGTTCCTGTTGCCTTTACATGGCAGTGACTTGCATTTACCCAGGGTTCTCTTGTGGTTACACCGACATGCCCGGTAACATCGTTGGTTGTCCTTTTTTGTGGTGATGGGAAGCTGAATCCAGGTGTCGCGAATCACCATCAGTGATGACATCTCACCGGCCGCACATGCTGGATGCAATTAAAGAATAAAGATAGATAAGTTGCAAAAACAAAGCATAATCAATTTGAGCTAAATATGACACATGTGATGACCAAACATATATATATTGGATAATTGTCATTAACGTCCCTTATCCCTGTTCCATAGGTTCCTGTATCATAGGTTCCATAGAGGTAAGAGGTAAGGAAGAATTGAGGCAAGGTTGATTTTACGGGTCGGATGCCCTTCCTGTCACCCAAGTTTGTCAAAAGTTGTCATCCAGAGAATGTACAAAATTGTCTATCATGTCGCCAAAACGAGATGGGTGTATGACTGTATGTTGTCCACTGATATCTGGAGATGCGTGGAATCCAATCTGTGGGGGGATGCATCACATAGATTTGGGGGTGAAGGTAGGCTACTTCGTAGGTTTACCCTGTTGTTGATGCTGTTCTTCTTGGAATTTAGATAGATGCAGCAACCAAGAGTGTAGAAAACAGTCTATTGTTGCCTAAAAGTAATGTAAAGCGCTTAACTAATACACCGCCCGTTAATCCAGTTGTGAGTTACGTCACGCTATAGACCTCTGCACGTACTAGCTGCATGAGTATAACATAACCTTAGTCCCCAACCTATACATCCACCAGTGAAGGCGAATATACCATCAGTAGGCTATCAATTTTGCAAGATTGGTGAACTGAGGCTACTGTAAGAAAAAGTGTTTTCACCCACCAAACGGTGAAAAAAACCAACCAACAACCCTTGAATTTTTCATTACAGTAGACATACCAGACTTGTAAATGAATGACTTACGTACACTCGTTCTCTACAATTGTGGTGATTTACCAAACTTTGCCAGAGTCTGAGCAGGGGTTGGGTTGGCACAGAGTCGTTATGTTTCCTTCTCTCTCCCTCTCAATCTCGCTCCCACCCTTTCTCCGTCTCTCCCCCTCCACATAAATCCCTCTCCCCACTCCCTCTCTCCATCTCTCTTTCCCCCTCTCTTCCTGTATTATCCCTCTATCTCTAAAAGAGGGAATAAAATTAGAGAGGGAGGGATGATGGACAGCACAATACCGTAGTCTTAACCCATAATCATTTTATCACACTAACCAGACTTGCAGGTGTAAGCCTTACACTCCCCACCACCCCTACACTTGTGGCGATTCACCAAACACACTTCTCCAGAATCAGAGCAAGGGTTGGGTTGGCACGGTGTAGTTATGGTTCCTTCGTCTCGGTGTACGGATGGTTCTGAAAATGTACAGAACAGTGAATGGCATAGACATCATAGACACTAGACAGAGATCAATTTTTTTTTATATGCATTAGGAAAGGAAAAGTGTAATTGCGTCATATGGGAGAACACTTTATGATTCTCAGTTAGGATAATAAATGGTGGGAACACAGACAAAATGGAGGTTAGAGAGGTACGTCGGCCTGTACAGGCTGACCAATGCTTTTCTTTCTTTTCTGTGAACAGTCCATAGATGCTATGAATACTTTTTGTGTTTAGATGGATCGTGCTCTTTTTTATGGAGTTTTTGGCCATCTCATTGTGAAGACCGTGATCCGTGAACTTTGACCACGTGTGGTCCAAAACGGCTACATGCCTCAATAACAAACACACATCACCGCACATACGAAACGGTGTCAGCAGTGAACATGAACCAATTCAAAAGAGTAGTAGACACCCGCTAAAGTACGACATCAATTTCATAGAGGCTCCCAACAGAATGCGCTAAAAGATGGAGGGAAAAGATGTGTAATGCCTGGCAGTACCTAGACGAAAGGTACAGTAGGTAGGACATCAATAAAGTATTATTGCAAAATTCATGAGATCATATTAGAAGTTGTTTGACTTTTTGGGCATTTCTAGAGGCTTTAAGAACATATTTGTGCGCACACAGTTATATATTATAAAAAATACAAATGGGAACAAATTCTGGGAAGGGGGGGGGGGGCTGATGCACGTTCCCCCCAGTTGCGGGAGTTGTGCTGCATTGCATATAACAACCACAATGAAGTGTTAGCCACATGCCACCTATGTGCGCACAAAGTTGGTCTACAACCACAATTTATCGAGGAAACCCCTCCGACATGTCAATGAGGCTCAAACTCTGTTTTCATGTATCTTTATGGGACTAAAAATGGGAGGAGATCTATATTAAATAGCTATACATGCCTAAATTAATTAGTGTAAGTAAAAATTATTACAACTAAAGCACTACAGTACTGGTACATACTTGTGTATCTGGAGACGGAAACACACGTTGACTGTTCACTGTCTGGCGATAACGTCTGACAGAGCGATTCGACTGTTTGGCCAGGAGGGAGGCGGCCTGTGGCTACACACTTGGTTAGCACAGACAGACAGTCAGATCTGAGGACAACAAAACATGATTTAGGTCAGGGGTCCCCAACCTGCGGCCCGCGGGCCGAATGCGGCCCTCTGACTTTTTTCATGCGGCCTCCGAAATTTTTTTCAAGAAATAAAACTTTACTCCCAATTTTTGAGGGTATTTTACCATTGAAAAACATAATCCAAAATTGAACTTTTTTCCAATTCTGCCAGCTACAAAATGGTTGTGTCCACACATTTTCAGTCGTTTCACGCACCTAAACTCTTCTAAAACCATCCAAAAACTCTAAAAACATCCCAATTTTCAAAATATCTGGCAGAAATCCCCTAGACCCCCTTGCGCAGACGCTTCAACTAAAAATCATAGAGTACAACAGATGTGAGGCAGAGCTTTAATTTTTTTCATAGAATGAATTTTGTACTGTTAAATGCGGCCCTTGAATCGGCTGCCACAGTCGAATGTGACCCCCGGTAGAAAAAGGTTGGGGACCCCTGATTTAGGTAGACAGACACAAATGACAGAAAACTCACCCAGCATAAAGACAAGAGGGGAGGAATGGATAAGGGATGGAGACAGATGGAGAGGAGGAGGGAGATGGTGGGCGTGGCTTCAATGGGCAGGGGGTGTGGTAGGCAAATGATTACGGCCACAGAGATCCTATAACTAGAGACGGCTTTGAATGGTGACATATGTCGCCAGAAAAATGGCGATTTTGGCTCCCACCTTTAACTAAATGGCGATTTTGCTCCCACCTTTAACTAAATTTCTTAAAGGTCAGTGGCCAGTTTAAAATATTTTATAAAAACCGTTTGTGTCCATGGATACAGGCGGTATTTTTCTGACGAGGCGATTTATGCTAGCGAAGTCGATTCTATTATAGAGTTCAGTGTTACGGACCCACACTTTTATATGATAGCCATATGGGGAGTGACTTTTGAAGTTCTATTGGCACGACAGCAAATCTGGTAATCTCCAGCATGACACTTGCATGTACTGTAGTGACTCTGGCATGGTTTAAGTTGTATAGTGCATGCACCGCCATTCCATATTTAATTTCAGTATGAAAATGAAGACCACTTTCCTGTTTCATCTACTTATTATGGATTCTAAATAATTTCATGATAAAACAACTGACCTACAAATAGTGATAGGCATATGGTGGCTCTGACATGGCTTCAGCTGTATCGTACATGCAATGGCCTTCCATAGATCTGGTTCACAGGTTTGGATTTCTGAAAAAGGTTAATATTTGTGTATTGACATGGTGCAAAAATGTTGCACAAACACAAACATTATACCAACATGAGCATTGAGCCATTAGAATAGCCTACTAAAACTGAAGGATTAGGCTCTTTACTCAGAAATTAATATTGAGTATCTCATATTATAATCCCTTGTTGACATAACACAAGGAATTAAGATGCTAAAATCCTGTATGATTGATAATAATATGACATTTCAATGTACGGAAGTCAGTGAGTCATTGGGTTAAGAAGATAATAATATAATACCCGTTGTAACATCTTGGGGTTTATTTCTAATAATAATTACAGACATAATCCTACCAGGTTATTGACATACATTTCAAGATACAAATCAATATGAGTGTAATTATAGCACTATTTCGTTTGCTGTATTTTCGTAGCACTTTTTTTTTGTTTGCTGTATCTTATAGCCCCATTACATCACCACCACTGGAGTCATATAGACTCAATCGTCACACAGACTTATTTATACAGTACCCAGGAGAGGGAAGTTAGGTAAAGAGTTCGCAAAACTTGAACTTGAGAACTTCCTTATCAATCCCTCCAAGCTCCAATCATAGACAACTTGAATCTGCCACCCAATAGGATTAGCTTTTGGTGAACTGATCGCACATGCTCAATTCCTCATCCCATCATCCATGTAAAAAAAGTGGGTTGTATACTTTAATACTACTTGAACACTTATGGATTTAATAGTAGATCTAATAAAAAAGATATCTGGCTACACGATCAAGGTTACATGATCGATGTTACATAGTCATGGTTACATGATCTACTACCACTAACCATTGACGGGGATAACCATATGGGGCAGGCTGATGACCCCGTGCCCCCACTTGGTTACATCCCCCTGTGCAGCCCTGTCAGATATCTGGTTACATGACCTAAACATCTCCGTCGGTCGATTGTTGAAGTTCTTGCAGAACTTGAGGCCGCTGCAGCCCATCTTACATGGTTCCTCCACTGTAATATTAGATCCATGATTATAATACACTGTACTCTACGACATACGGTCTAATTTTGGACGATTGTTGAAGTTTTCGCAGAATGTGCTGTGCCGTTTAGATACCGTGCTGTTGATATATCATTGTCAAACACTGAGCTTAATTCCCGAGAAAATATGACTAAATAGAGTTTGACTTGTACCATTGGTCGTTCTAGAGGCAAATTTGATCGAACTAGCGACTGTAGCACAAGCATGGTTCCTCCTCTGTAGTTGCTTAAGAGAACACCTTACAGCTTAATATGGAAATTTGGGCTTCTTGAACAGGAAGATAAAATTAATGGCGTATGCTTCTCAGAGAATCCGTAAAGCTATGGTCGAATACTGTAATCACCTACAGTAAACCAATTAGTACTCACTACTCAGTAGCCTCCTCCACCAGTAGATGTACATAAAGTTGCATAAAATAACCACTCACGATTTGCAAGACACGAGCGTAGGTCGGTCTCTGGAGGTGACTTTTGAGATATGTTCAGACATCCTCCCTCAAATTCCTTCCATTTACCGGCAAAATTCATGCTGTACACCTGTCCGTATAAGGAAATTATATGAAAGAATGTATTTTTATTATTTTGATCCTATTCCATTTGACTGCATATTTTTATATGTAGAATTTGTTTCCAAGGAGTGTACCTATCATAGCTAATTGAATTGTACCCCAGCTCAGGTGAGTTGCGTCAAACTGTGGAAAAGGCTTGCGAATCACTATGCTACAAATGACTCAGCAAAAAGCCGAGAACCTGACACAGTACATTTTCAGGTCTATCACTGACAGATTTTACACAACACAGAAGTTTTCTTATGGCGTATAAATCGTGATTTTGGGTCGTGGTAGCTGTATGGGTCTAATGCACTGCACTGGTATGTATATAAACCTATCACGATCCTTGGCGACAACCAGCGATTTTTATTCAGAAATTATTTGTTAGACGCCATGATGTGCTACATGAGCAAGTCGGAAGGTAACCTGTGTGTCCTGTCCAATCGGCGCAGTCAGGCTAAGACTGTCTACATTGCATTGGTTCGCTATTGAACTGTGGACAAGCTTTGGAATCGCAGATTACAAACTATTTAGATTCTATGGAATGAATGTACATTTTGTTATAATGACAACAACGTACCTCGATGCAGTACTTTTTACACGTCTCGCTAACAGCTTTGGCACAACAGTGGAGTTTCGCGCCGTACATCGTAATTTTCTTCATAAACCATTTATGGCCGTTGCGTTCGTGTTTTGTGGGCGAGATGACGGTACGCTCCATGAAACACTTCCAGGGTTGCATCTGCAATCAAAGATGATGCATTTAATACACAGTTATTGAATATATTACATTGGTATAATACTGTATACCCTCCTCTCTTATACTCCTTGACTGAGATCTATATTCATTCTGATTGACATTATGGCTGCATTCCTCTTTGCAAGCATTCGGTACAATAAAATCTGGAATTTGTCACATATTATGTGACAACCCTTTTTGCACTAGCCCATCCAATTGTATAGACGGAATGACACAAAACTGGATCAACTATTCATTGGTCACAAGGGAATATTTCATGAGTTTTACTGGCTAATTCACGTGATATTATTTCATCATTTACTCCGACTACACCACAGTAAATAATTGATCTATACCCCTGTGTATGCATTAGTATTGATATTCCCTCAAATTAATAGTGTCATGAACTGCATGTGTGATACAAGAAAAAATCATTTAATCAAACAATAACTTCCATTTTAGTCATGCAATAAATACCACTTTAACAATGTCTTTCATTAAATTCTGCCACGTCTGTAGTAATAAATAGCATTTAACCACGAATATGTTCATTAAGGCTGTTTCAACTATGCTCAAGGCTAATTTTGTTCTTTTCTCCGTGCACAGTACGTAGACAATGGTGGCGGATGGGATTTTTGTCGACATCTGCAGGCAATCTCAGTTTATACGCCGAACTAGTGCTACTCTAATGTCAAATATGTGATTACATCTTGACAGTACATGACTAGTGCGGTGTATAAATGGATAAATTTGACACGTACTTCCATTTGGTGGGTCATGAGGTCCTAAAACGTCAAACTTTTGCACATGAACAGCAAACTTTTTTCCCAAACTTGAATGAATCCATTTGTTTTCTAAACGGCCTGACATAAAATCTAAGGGAAACACGTTTTAAGTATAGGTTAATTCACGAGTAACTGGGCATTCCTACGTGGAGAATGCACGAGGGCGCTTCGCCCGAGTGCATTCTCA
>WNLI01000700.1:0-12233 GCA_025802215.1 Wirenia argentea
TCGCGCTCAGGTGATATAATTTAGCCCTCGGCCAGATATTTTTCTCGATATCAATTTTACAAAGTGATAACCTCTATATATTACAACAATGACCAGGTGTCCAGACAAGACCACGGGCGATGGTGGTGATGGCAGTGCGGGAGTTCATCGTGGCATACCGGTACCGGACGACGGATTTGGGACACATGGCGCGCCGGCACCGGACGACGATCCTGCGCCCGCTCCCTCCTCAAGAATGGCTCGAAAGGGGTCCCTCAAGCCCTAATGGTGGTCCTCACAACTTATACCTGTTACAGGCAGAACATGTATTCAGGCGTATTGCCTGTCGCTGTGTGGCATGGCTGGGGTAGAGTATATGGGTGTGTGCGTGGCTTCGGGGAGCTGTGTGGATTGGTGGGGATAGGTTGTGGACGTATTCGTGGGTGTGTGGGTGGGGTATAGAGACCGTAGAGTGTGGATGTGTGGGTGGATAATGTAAAACAGTATATCAGTATGGTATGTGTTTAGTACGTTTGACTATAATGGGGGAGGGGGGGCAGTTGTTAAATTCCATGAGTATTATTATGTACGCAAACATTTTACGGCATACATGCTGTATGTAGCCTACTTTTAAATCCTAAAAGTTTGTTCCAGGTAGCCGCGATTAACTGCGCATGACCCTGGCATGGACCGGGTGAATGGGCTTCCCCAGACAGTTTTTTCGCAGCTACCTCGAACATAACCAGAAAAAACACACGATAATTTTTTAACGGAGAGGTTGTAGGTGGCGTACTACCGTATGCTACTGTATATCCGGTACCGTGGCAGGTTGTAGCGTCCAAAGGCTATAAGGCTAATATCGAATATGTAGGCCTACGCTGTACTGTGACCGACGTTCTTTTTTATTGTGATTTTGACATTGTAATATTTCTTGTTATTAGGTAATGATATTAGGCTATTATGTTATATTATGTTTCTCAATATATTATATTGTACGTGACATTTATTTTTGAACAAATCCATCAATTAATGAATCAATCAACCAACCAACCAACCAACCAACCAACCATACAGTCAATCATAAAACCATACAGTCATATAATCAATCAATCAATCAATCAATCAATCAATCAATCAATCAATCAATCATACAATCAATCAATCAATCAATCAATCAATCAATCAATCAATTAATTAATCAATCATCCAATCAATCGTTTACTCGATTATTCAATCGATCGATCAATCATTTGCTCAATCTATCACTCAATCAATCAATCAATCGTTCTATCAATCAATTAATCGTTCTATCAATTGTTCAATCAAACGCCCAACCCACCCATCCATGCACCCATGCAACCACTCAATCACCCACCCCAAGTACCACCCAACCACCCATTCAACTTTCCACTCCTCTCCAACCAAATCACCCAAACAACCCAGCCATGCAACCAACCGCCCAACCCATACAACCACCCGTCCCAACCACCCAACCCATCTAACCATACAAACCACCTAATCATGCACACATGTAACAACTCAATCACCGAACCCAAGTACCATGGTACCATCCAACACAAGTAGCCTACCACCCAACTCAAGTACTATGCCACACAACTACCACCCAACACAATTACCACGCAATCCAAACGCCGAATCACACACGCAACAATTCTATCACTGAACCCAAGTACCACGGTAACACCCAACACAAGTAGCCTACCACCCAACCCAATTAACACCCAACCCAATTACCACCCAAGTGACCCAACCCAATTACCACCCATCCCAAACGCCGTATCATATGTAAAAAAGGAAAGTCTGACATTTACGTATTATGCTGCATCTCTCGATCTACCAAATGTCGGTCTTACATCATGGCCATGCGAGGGTAGCTGTGAGCAAAGCATCATACTATGATCCCTTTACAATGTATAATTATAAAAAATATACACGCATGGCTCTACTTCCCGACCTATACATAACCTGTGTTATGTACGGTCAGTGTCAATTTTTCATGCTTCACTGATGCTTGGTAAACTGCGGCTACGGAAATGTGCTCTCACCCACAAAGCACCGAGAAATCACTCAGATCAATTTTCAGATGAAACGCTGATCGCACAGTCCGAGATTCGAACCCACGACCCTGGGTACCGTGTGAATGATAGCCCCACGCTTTAGCCGACAGCTATCCCCGTCCGTGGCGCCACCATCATCAAGTTCCAAGTTCAACCATTCAACCACCCAAGCCAGTCATGCATATGAATAAGATATCGAGGAAAAAACAAGGGAGGTAACGCCATATTATATTGTTTGATTAAAGTTGCCTTTAAATTATAGTTATGCTCTTACTATTATCATATAGTTTTACCAATAACCTAATACAAAAATACAGACAGCCAATAATATTGAAAATATACAATGATGCTGTTCTTTCGGAATATAATGCTACGATAGCTAATGTAACCATAATAATTGTGGATTATAATATACATAGGGTGTCGTATTTTCAGTTGAATTATTGGATATGGCTGCGAAACTACTTTAGGTATGATGCTGCATTAAAGCTGAAGTTACTCGCAATCAGGGGAGGTAATTTCACTACCCCATTGTTATACACACTGTCCCGCTATCAGATACTCTACGAATCGTTGATGGAGACCAGCACTCATGTCATCCAACCACTTCAGCCATCCTACTTGTGCTGAGTGTGAATCTGGACAACTGAGTCGCAGATGGTTCCAACCAAGGCTCCATTGCTCACTTCTTTACTACTTACTACCCTTGCCTCAGTCTCAACTCTACCAACCTGTTCTTAAAAAACTGCAAATTTTCCAAGATATCTTCTCACGTCCCCTTTTTAAAATGTTTATTTTTATTTTACTATTAAAATTAGAAACGTAATACTCATCACTAGTTGTCATTGATTTAGTTTAAAATACTGTGTGCTTTACCATGCTGTATTGTATACACTTTTTAAATGTTATGTGTATTTGTTCATACTGAGTATTATACAATTAGAAAGATTGTGAACTGACATAGTTTAGTTATTGAGCGAAAGTTTCATCTTATTAACACCTAAACAATCAACATAATCCCCTTGGCCTACGTTTTTTTATGATCGTTAAACTGAACTAAGTTTGAATAGAAAATAATTTGAAGTTTGAATAGAATTTCATTTTGAATAGAATGCACATTGTCAATCAGACAATCAATGCACGCAATATGGTCAAAAAATATTCTAAATGTATTGTACAATTTGAAAGCATGCTTTCAAAAGATTTGACGGACATTTATGTTTTACGCCTAAAAATCTTAAATGAAAGAAAAATTTGAAATATAGTTTAGCCCAATTTTGTAATTTGCTGAATGCTTTTTTCATATTTTTTAGAATAATTAAATAGTAAATAATAAAATGAACATTAAATATTAAATTAACATGTAGTGCATGTAAATTTTATTGTACGGGGTATTTGACTATTTGTCTACAGTAAGTTTGTAAAAAAGCTCAAAATATACCATGTCAGTTCATAATTTACTTGGTTTTTTACTGAAATGCACATTGGATTTGCTTGGATGTATGTACTTTGTTACCTTGTTCCCTTTCTACTTCCGCCATTCCCCCACTTCCCATATCCCAGTCCCACAAATACACACACACACATACACACACACAAGTACACATTTGATCATGGTCGATGGACATTGGACATATTGGATGCAATACATCAAAATTAGGTGCAATACACACTAGTAACTCCACAGTAGCAGCATTCCAATTTACACCACGTCAGGCGCAATATCCCACAATAGGCACAATACATAACAATAGACGCAATATACTGCAATAGGTGTATTACTCCACAATAGGCGTATTGTGACCAGTGTAGCAAAATGAGTAGTGTCAGATTAAAACGTGGCATCTTTGTCATAGAATTAATTATTAAAATATATAAGACTAAAAATTCAGTTATGTTAATGTGAGATCAGTAACAATACTTTGTAATCGCTGATAATTTTGGTTTAAATTATAGTTATGTCAAATTGTAAATTAACTTGAATAGTGAAAAAGATTTAAATTTAAAGGGCTTGTGGTTGTGCCCTGGCCATGGTTTGCAAATTGCAATCATGATTGGTCACTTAATGCAATGTAGTGAACTGAATGCACAAACAAATATACGCAAACACTATATTTTCTCCCTAGCAGTTTAATACTCATTCTGCTATAATCCTGGTCAGATTAATAATTAAAAAATTAACAAAATTATATAGCAAACAATTTAGGTAGGTTAAAAGTAATGTAAGCTGTAAGCAGATATGCAAAAATTTATAATTATGTATTATGTAGTAGCTATTTGTAACGCTTGAAAAATTTCAGAGAAATGCGTAAAAGTAGGGATTCTTTTGACAGTGTCATCAAATTGAACTAATTTGAATTATTTCTTGTACACTAAATTTTCATTTTAATGACAAGTTGACAACAATTTTGTTAAAATAGTTTAGACACGGTGTTGTAAAATTTCTTAACGGCAATTTGATCGTATAACTCGACCAACGTTCCGTAGAATTTGAGTAAAAAGATTATTCGAACGCTCTTAGAATTAGAGAGTCGAGAGATTTTGTCAAATCGTTTGTCATGAAACATTGACACAATTGCTAATTTGATAGTCATTTTCTGAAACTTTTCAAACTACTATAACTTGCTAACCTGCGATTTTGTATTGACTAAAAACATTGTTAAATTTACGCTAGACGTCGACGTTGTTGTTGCATGTTAATTCAGTAAACTAGTTCCGTACAGTTGGCGGATATTTCGGAGAGATAAACTCTCGCTTTTTCGTATGAAGTGAAAGACATGCATTTGGTATGTGATCGTCGGGGTAGTTATCGTGTATTCGTTAGGATAGCGCTATTCCAAGAAGTAGAAACAATATTAGATGTTGTAACTGTTGTTCCTTTAACTTAAGATAGGAAATCAGAATTAAAGCGCATTAATGTACAAAAGTTTGAACTCTCGTGAGTCTCGTCGTTCCTTTAACTTAATCAAGTTCAGAAATCTGAATACTAACTAGAGCGCATTAATGTACAAAAGTCTCGTGAATCTGTTGGCGTATGAGTCCTGTTGAAGCGGGCAAATCCAGAGTGCATTTTGGTGTTGAATGATGGTGTGTGATGGTGTGGCGGCGGTGTTTGTGTCATCGGTGGACTGACTCTCGGACTCCTCACACAGGTAGGGTCAGTCCATTCTGTCGTTTGGACTGAGGGTACACTGGCCGATACAGTTAGACATCACTGTCACCATAATATGATATCTAGCTGGGTTCGAACTTTTCGAATCTGGGTTCGAACTTTTCGAATCATTGCCACAGTAGAATCCTGCAACATCGTAATAAAAAAATCTTCAAAAAGTTCTCCAAGAGCGAAAAAATCCATATTCATTTTTCACTACAAATTTTCATACTACTTAACTTAAAAACAAATGTGGTCATCAAGCCTTGGTCGATACAAACTTGCAGTGAAGTGCTGATGGCATTGTAATTTATTTGCTCAATACACTGTATACAGTGAAAGTCAACTGGCTACAGTTTGCCCTTTTATACTTTTGAGCAGAATTTACTGTGAAGATTTGCCAGTAAAATGCTGTAAAATTGTGATGCAAAATTGTTTTCATGTTTATGGCAAACAGATTGATGTAGTTTCATCAAAACAGTGTTGCAATTTTGCTGAGATGAAAAATTAATGTTAAAACATTCTAACAGCAAACAGCAAATAATCTTATTTTCGTCCATGTTTCTCACAATGCAACGACAAGAAAAAATTCAAATTGTTTAAATAAACAAAAATTATTCAAATTGTAGTGTGTAAATGAAAAACGAATTCAATTCAAGTTGCAAGGATTCTACTGTACCTTCAGTCCTTCTGCACAAACACCACACGCCTACTTACTGTATACAGTAGAGTCCTTATAACTTGAGCTCTGATAGGAGGAATTTCTGTTCTTTCGCTCCCCGTTTTGAATACGCCAAAGTTCGATGTATAAGGATTATACTGTAGTGATGAGGAACAAATTGAAAGAATTGAAAAAGTCTAAATTATAAGAAAATTTGAAAACCGCAAATTAAAACATTTGTCAAATTTCATTTTGATGACAAATTTTAAGATGAACATTTTTTTGTGGAAATCGCTTTTGTGATAATATTTAGAAATAGAATCTTGGTGATGTGTGGCTGTTTTGGTTTATTTGTTAGTTTATTTATTAACTATGTTTTGTTTTATTATTATACATATTATGAAAATTTTGTAACCTTTTTTTATGTATTACTAATTTTTTATTTCAACATGAGCCATCAAGACCAGTAGTATACATCCAGTAATACCTGGAATTTATACACAATATAATGTAAATGATACATCAACCATCTGATGTAAACAATAAACACGCAAATTAAAATTGATCAAATTATCTCATAAAAATAGGTTGCAAAATATAATATATTAACTAGGCCTAGAATTAACTGCATGAGCAATGAGCATAGCTATATTTTAATATGAATTAGGATATATTTATCGGTCATGACAAATTTACTAAAATAATGTTATCAAGTCATATGGGTACTTGGAAATTTGAGAGATAGGCACGTGGGTAGATATAGGCTGTATCATGTGGAGTTTCAGAGCTAGGCACGTGGAAGACCGAAGTAATTTCTTCTCTTGGTTTAAATTGTATGAATTAACTATAAATTGTACTCCTAGTTTTAGAAGTTTCCAAAGTTTCATAATTTAATTGCTTTACGAACATGATAAATTGTTTTATCATGTGAAGTTTTTGTTTGTTTTTAGAAAGTTTCTTAGAGCAAAAAATTTTTTCGTACCTGACAATATTATTGTCAGTTTGACCAATTTCAAAAGTTTGGATCTCAACTTGAGGTAAAGTACTACATTGAAAGAGTATGTAGTAAAAGCCATACAATAGTCCTGGTTAGGCCAGAATAATATGTAGACTGTTTACAGATTAGCTTCAACTGCTTCATGTTAGTCTAAATAATATGTAATACTAATCTAATTCTTGAGCCTTCTTAAACATGAGCCGAATAACTGAATTCTAAGCCACCTCGGAAATTCCTTTTACCACCTCGAATATAAGGACAAGTTAGGAATATTGTAATATTTAATCAAAGTGTGGAATGCTGTACATTCCAGCATTTTCATACCAAGATCTTTGGTTCTACGCTCAAAGCCAAGCACTGCGATTCAGCGGTAGTTCACCCAGTACCAGTCGCAGCCCAATTTCAACACTTCCTCTACAGGAGAAAGAGCGACGCAGACAACAATGGCGCAAATGGCAGCAGCGCCGCCGTGATAAACTCAAGCTTAAAACTGAGCTGGAATCACAAAAGTTTCATACTGATGATCGCAATATCGCTTATCCCAACACAGTCAATCGCAGTATCGCATATCTGTATCCCATCACGGACAACCGCAATATTGTGCCTCCCAATACTGATAATCGTAATATTGTACGTCCTAACATTGACCACCCCAATATCACGAATATGTATCCTGACCACCGTAATATCGCGATTCGCAACACTGTCCCCCGCAATATTGCACACCACAACATTGATAGTGATACCCACAATATAACGCGTCCTAACACTGATAGGTCAACCATAAACACAAAAACCATGAAATGATACCGACATTTGTTATATTTGCGACGTGTTCCCGTCGGCGATAACATTGCACACTATGCACATGTTATTGAACACATATGAATTTGAAATGAAATATTTTGCATCGCTCAAACCCATAAGGCTTACAAAATATATGTAGTTATGGCCCATTCCATGGAAAGTGGACAAATATATTCAAATTGTATTTGTCTAATATGTATTGTATTCAGATTTGGTCTTGCTAAGAACATGTCAAACAGCGTAAATCACTTTACAGTAAGCAGATCGGTCAACAGTTACATTAGTTATTGGCAATATAAGTTCTCCTTTGTTTTTACTGTAAAAGTATGAAATACATAGGTAAAATCTGTACTATTTATTAAGAAAATGCACTTGGGTAAAGAGCTCAGGTATTAAATAATTTGAAAGTAGTACAGCATGCAAATTGATTACTAAAAACGTAAAATGTGAGTGGATTGTCACAAGGCAAATATAGGCTACATCAATCTCACCAAGATCCATGTAACACACGTGACAATTTAAAGCTAAAAGTTTGTACACAACAGTTTTGGTATGTACAAACAGTGTAACAACCTAAATACAAAGTAACCTATATGAGGCCATTCGATAAATATACTTTGGGTAAACTAATATTGTTACACTCATCCGATATCCGACATAAACAAGTGTAACACACGTGACGTCACGTGTGTTACATATTGTTATTTGGTGTGTATTACAAATTTCTGTAGGAATTTGATTACTTTTTTATTAATATTATGTACACTTCATTGCCCCTTTGCTATTAAAACAACAAATTTTACTATATATCGGTATGTTAAAGCAATATAGCCGATCTGTTGACATCCCATTTAATCAATATAATGTATCCATACCTAATCATGATTTGCTTGTGAAAATATTCCTATAATTATTATTTATTATCTTCTTGTATACTTTATTTTGATACTTGATTTTAATAAAATTAAATAAATAACCTAAATTTGCCAAATACTTTGGCCTAGGCAGTTTATAGTAAAGGGTTGCTCACGTCACGTGTGTTACACAATATATAAAATTGATTTGGTAATGAAAAAATAGCCCATACATTTGTATACAAAATTTCTTGGCAATTGGAATGTTATTTAAAGGCCCCTGGAACATAAGCAATGATCACAATTATTATTTGTGAACATGTAATTGTTTTAACACATTATAACTAATTCATAATTGGAACATCATGTTGTCCTTCCGTTACAGCCATCCACACAGTGAACTTTGGTGATTTTTGCAACATCATTTACATTACCATATAGATATATGTGTGTACTATCAGATATATGCACATATTGCATTTGAATATATTAATTTCTCTGTACACCCATCAAATACAATAGTGTAACACACGTGACACACTTTGTAACACACGTGACAATACTCCAAATGGCTAAAATCCCACAAAATAATAAGTTTGTGTAAATGGACAGTGTTGGGTTCCACTAATTAGTCACTTTGCGTAAATTATACAAAGAGAAAGGTCAATTATAGTTCATAAATATCCGCAGAAAGAAATAATAAGTTTTAAATGTATATAAAAATAGTATTGGTTGTATTCCGCATCGTGTGTGTGCTCAAATTATACAGATTGACTTAAATAATAACATTATTTTATTGCTGACTATTTGTTCTAACTAAATAAGACTTAAAGTTTGGTTTTCAGAACTCCACTTATGTAAGAAAGCCGTATAAAAAGGCGCAATTCAGACGCGTAACACACGTGACAATTTTGTGTAACACACGTGACGCTGTATTAGGCTCTCCCAAATGTAAACGCAAAGTCAATATCAAAATGTCAATTGCTAATATGTTTGAAAATAGAGTATACATAATGAAAAGAATATATATGAGGATGAAATTACACTATACTCACAGAAATATTGATGTAAAGTGAAATTTTCAAAAAATGTCATTTCTCTGCCGTAACACACGTGACAAAATGTAGCATACCCATACAGCCTATACCGTTAGTCCAATCTTCCTACATTCTTCGCACATTTGGAGAAAAATGGTCAAATTTGTGTCGAGTTTAAAATAGTTAGTACAAATATCATGAATACTACTAGAAAACTTCTGCCAAAGGACTAAAAAGTGCCTCCGAAGCGTAACACACGTGACACGGAATGAGCCTACAGTGTATACTCTCTGTGTCTGGTCTTGCTTTTTTTCCATCCGTCACCATCTATATTCTATATCATTGACACAGTTTGACATCACATCATATTGTCATGACACTTCAACACCACATTTTTTTCTGTATATTTTTTAAATGTCGTTTTACTGACTGTGTCATAGGGAGGTAGCTGCTTATACCCTTTACAATATCACACAAGCTTACTACCAACCAATGCTTACACCACCTCACAATGAATCGGTATTCGGTACCCAATTCTACAACCGGTCAGCAGATGTGGTCTTGTGACATGCCTTGCATATGGACACCACAGATTCGTTTTTGGACCTGGTCCGGGAATTCAACCCGCGACAATCATCTCGCTCTAGATTCTACCATGCTTGATGCTTCACTCCCTCACTTTGCATAAAATCATGTCCTATTGTAACAAAGGGATAGGTACTGTTTAAAACCCACGGTATACGGAATGAGTCCCATTATATTTTTATGCAACACCATAGCGATGCAATTTGTAGCGTCATTATAAATGCATTAATTTGGGATAACACTAGGCCTGCTAATATTATGGTGAATCAGTGATCAATACTGAATTTATTATCATTACTGTAACAATATTTGAATACTGTATTATAGTTAAATACCATTTTATTTACATTGCAGTAGCTTTCTGTGTATGTTCAATATTTTACATGAATAATAAATTTCCTCCCACTTTACATTGCAGGCATTTGACAGAACCGAACTTGTACCAGAACACCAAGCTACAGATCATCGTAATAGCTCATTGATTTCTCAATACGTAGCTCATAGCTACATAGTCAACTGGTCGAAGTGAAAAACGGAAGCATTTTATATATATACTTTAGAAAATTTTGCGAAAG
Organism: Wirenia argentea; assembly: GCA_025802215.1. Taxonomy (NCBI): domain Eukaryota; kingdom Metazoa; phylum Mollusca; class Solenogastres; order Pholidoskepia; family Gymnomeniidae; genus Wirenia; species Wirenia argentea. Next base: position 10,725 of record WNLI01000700.1, read on the forward strand.
TGAAACAGTGTTACACTGATACTACAATAATTATACTCAACCTTAATCATTTTGAAACCGAAACTACATTTATAGATTATACTCACGTTTCTCAATACTCATCTAAATACTCGCTCGACGATACTCAAACTGACGATACTCAAATTCTGACGGCGGTACTCAACTAAGCAAAGCAAACTAGAGTTGTTTGGCAGAATTTCTGTCAGTTTAATACTCGTCTCATACAAAATACGAATCTTCTGAAAAGGATTACATGATACTGTACATAGTATAGTCAGAGAGTCAGATAGTACAGCATTCAATCCAAAAAAGATACCGATTTCACTCATAATTAAAACGACAAAACAGACAAACGATTTAAAACACACCCAACCAAAAATCGAACACCATGCATCTACCGTTAATTCTCGTCGATCTAACCGAAAACCTCGGTATATCAACCTACCTTCACGACATCCCGCCGGTTATCGGCTCACTGCTAGTCTACATCCTCAACATCACAGTATGCCTGATACTACAACGTCTCAACGCCGTGTTAACGCCGCGTAAAATCCAACCATACACTGGGACGTTTCTCGCAACTCTCCTCGTTTGCGCGTCAAGTTTGGAAAACGGCAACATCTACAACCATCATGGTTTACCGGGACTGTTTTGTGTGGTATACATGGCGGGTATATGTTGGTATCTCACTCTAGACCACCCCGCGAACCCGATTGTGTTTTTCCACCGCGTTTTATCGAGTAAAGTATCGCTGAAGGAAAACATCGTGCTGATCGTGATACAAGCGTTCGCGGGTCTCGCGGCGTACCGATACGCGACTCTCGTCTGGAGCTTGGATATACACGAGTACCACCGGGTGAAGCTTTCTCAGACGGCCTGTTACAGCGGGTTGACCGTCTCGGTTTTCATCGGGTTTGCGGTCGAGGGATTCATGTCGACGATTGATTCTTGGCTGCAGAGACAGAAACTGACGCCGAACGGATTGTTGGACGTCATGACGAAGGGAGCTTTCACGACCTACCTCGTCACTCTTGGTACGTTACTAATGATTTCATACTTAGACTATTTATGTAGATGTAATGTAATATAAATTACATAATATGTATATGTCATACTAATACAGTACTATCAAATTATTAGCAACTTAGCAAGATAACATTAGGTAATCTTGCTAATAATTTGATAGTACTAGTACGACATAATATGTAGACTATGTTTTATCTGTAATGTTAATTTTCGTCATTCGCATGCGATGTTAAACCGAGGTGCGTGCAACTGGTAATACATTAAATGTGTATTTAAGTAGCACTAAAACCCCAAACCTTACTTTACTTTTTTTTTCGTGTGATGTCCAGACATGGGTCCGCAATACAAAGTATTTTGTATTGCGCTGTATTTAAATACTTTTTAAAGGTATTTGTATTTGTATTGCAATACAATCCTAAAAATGGCAAAGTATTTGTATTTGTATTGCAATACATATGAAAAGTATTTGATTTTTGCAATACT
>WNLI01000810.1:1749-12232 GCA_025802215.1 Wirenia argentea
GAGGGTTTTTTTGCCCCCTTTTAAGAAACCCCCCCCTTAGCGATTTGCGTTTCCCCGATTTTGAGGAATTTAAAACATTTGGTTCACATGACCCCCCCCCCCCCCCCCGCCTCAGTCAATCCAACATTTTTTTACAGATTTTAAAAAGAAATCTTGATGCAGACGACCCAGAGAAATCACCTTACAAATTTGATTATTTAAACAAAATTACCAAATACAATATTATACAGAGACCTATAGTCAGCTCCGAGGGTGGTATACTTTCGTCCATCGCTAGAGTCATACCCGGATTCCTTGGAATGGTGGTCGGAAAATGTACGCAGTGGGTTGACTGCATCCAAATCAAATGAAATAGCCTCTCAAATTGTACTATTTACATGGTACTTACACTACACTATATTTACTGAATGCAATATACACGCACCTATAGCGGGACTCTTTGGAATGGTGAACGGGAAACATATACCCAGTGAGTTCACTGCATCCAAGTCAAGTGAAATTGCCTTTCAAATTGTACGATTTACACACTTTTTACACTACACTAAATTTACCGATATTTACATGATACTTACAGTGACATAAATTTACCAAATACAATATTATACACGCACCTATAGTCAGCTCCGAGGGTAGTATATTTACGCCCATCGCTAGAATCATACCCCGACTCCTTGGAGTGATGGTCGGGAAACATGTACCCCGTCAGCATGTATTGGCTTGATGTGTAGGCTGCATCTTTCTGGCTAGAGTTACAACTTGACCCTTGACCGTCTGCGTGGAGATTGGTTTCATCTGGAATCAGGACAAAATATAAAGTACAGTACTTGAAGGTATTTAATATGATATACTCTGAGCATTTACCGATACGTCAAAAGTATAGAACAAGCTTTTTTGTTGATTGACAGAACAACTTGACCCATGGAATTTGAGGAAATAAATATTTGAGTACTTATCAGGGAAACCCAGTGAGACATAAGGAGATTCATGATTCAGCCTTTTCTGTTGGTGCTCAGTGTTTTTTTCAGACTTTTCACTCATGAAAGGCAATGTTCTTCCCTGATTACACTTCTAGACTTTTAAAATCCACAGGCTTAGCGAACTTATTTGAGGCACGGTGTTTCGCAAACCTTGACCACTACAATTCGACTCAAAGGAACGTAAATTAGCTATGCTACGTTATGTATGTAGACGCAACATCAACAGTATGCATGAAATAAACCAGTAAACCACTAACCAGTATTAGTGAGGGAGTAGTGCGACTGGCGTATCCGCGTCTGGTAGATTATAATGACTCAAACAAGCGAAGTCCCCACGACACAACATACAATCGCAATCACCATGATTAGGCATGAAATAAACCAGTAAGCCACTTTACAGTTATTTCACTTACCAGTATTCCTGATGGAGTAGTATGACTGGCATATACAACTTTGAGAGGTAATGCAACCAACGAATATGACCCTATAAACCAGTACACCACTAACCAGTATTAGTAAGGGAGTAGTGGGGCTGGCGTATACGAGTCTGGTAAATGAGTATCACCCAAGCCAGCGACATACCCACCACACAACACACGGTCACTAGACCACGATGTAGCATGAATATACGTGAACCAGTAAGTACTAACCAGTATTCGTGAGGGAGTAGTGTGACTGGCGTATCCGCGTCTGGTATATTATGATGACCCAAACCAGCGAGGTGCCCACGACACAACATACAATGGCTATCACCATGATTTCTGTCGATGTCGAATCGTCAACCGATTTGTTCTGCTTTTGCGCGATTTTCTGTGAATATATGTTATACATCATAATTATAGTCTTAAAATAATATGTAAATGATCATCGTCGTCGTCGTCGTTCGTGTGAAATCTAAATGATCATATCGTACACAAAGAAAAACTAAACTTCCTATGGCTACATCATCGCTGTGGTTTGAAGCCATGACCTTTGATTAGATTACAAAACCTATTATGTGCTACCACTTTGAATATGATCCAATATACCATTATAAGAATCTGGTCTGTAAAATCTAAGTCAAGTGACGAACCTCAGTAGCCTAACACTTTTTTAGACTTTTTTAGAGATACCTTTGAAAAAGCAGTTATTTCAGTTCATTTTGATAAACTACGGTTTAGAAATTGTATGCAAGATACTAGATGGTGTTCCTTAGGTGTACATAAATTAATTATCTAAATTATAAACAAGGTTGCTTCAGATAAAATTTTTGTCAAAGTGTCAAGTGTTTTTGAGATGTTGAGAAGATGAGAAAATATTGAGTAGATGTTGAGAAAATGTTGAGATGTTGAGAAAATGTTGAGATGTTGTTGGATGAATATGTGAGCCAATAAACAAAAGGGAAATCTCACCATAGCATGATGGTCGGGATCCAAGCTAGCTGCCGAAGCACCCCCTCTCGACGCCACACCATCTTTGCCAATGACAGTGAGAATTGCTGAGTCACTCTCCACTCCCAGGGTGTTCGACACTTCACATGTGTACAGGCCTGTGGGTGGGGTTAATAGTGTAAACAATGTATCACATATACAATATACCCCCAGCATCCAAGATGGGTGCCGAAGCACCGCCTATCGACGAGACGCCATCACGGCGTATCCTTAGATCAGTGAGAATTGATGAGTCACTCTCTACGCCCAGAGCGTTCGACGCTTCATACTTTTATAGGCCTGTGGGGTGGGGTTATTAGTGTAAACAGTTTGGATTTTTGTAGACTACTTGCATATTATACTGCTCAAACTTAATTTTAAAAGGAATATAATATTATAAAGCAATATATAGAAAAACGATCTTTAATTAAATTTGAGTAGTATATAAGATGCCCAAGAACATGCTTCTATTAATCTATTATATACACTAAGAATGTAGTTGGTTCGGCAATTACTCAGATGAATTTGTGCGAATATTTAAATAAATCATCCCTCCCTGGGATATTTTTTTACAATTTGTAGTCAACAGCAATGGCTATCTGTCAGTTTAGCGATGAAAGTGGCAGGTGTGAATGTGATTCACGTAACTCTCAGCATTTTAAACAACACTTGAAACTTGATGAATATAATTTGTATGAAAAGTATTTGCAACAGTGGCAAATTTTGTGATGACTTAGGTGCAAAGTTTGTAACTTTTACAGATTACTGTCTATTTTTTACTAGATCAAACAATTCACGGGCCGGATTGGTCCGTGTGCCGCCAGTTTGGCAGCCCTGCGCTATAACATATTAGAAATTCATTTAGACTAGTCCTGGTTTGAATAATACATATGTTTTATGATTAAAAAAAGTTACCAGCGTCGGAGATCTGAGCGTGTATGATGATGAGTAGCTGGTTGTTAGCGATGAAGAAATGACGCGGTGTGTTGGCAAGATGTTGTTTTAGCATTTAACTATTTTTTTGTTCTAGATACAGTATTTTGATGAGATTAAAACCCACCCGCGTCAGACATCTGTGTGTGTATGATGATGAGTAGCTGGTTGTTAGCGGTGACGAAATGACGAGATGTTGTTTTAGCATTGAACAAAATGATCGTCTGTTTTAGGTACAATATTGAGATAATAAAACCTACCCACGTCAGAGATCTGTGTGTGTATGATGAGTAGCTGGTTGTTGGTCGTGAAGAAATGACGCGGAGTGATGGCGAGAGGTTGTTTTAGCATGTTTTAGCATTGAACAAATTTTTTGTCTGAACAGCATAAAACGTACCTGCGTCAGAGATCTCTGTGTGTATGATGATGAGCAGCTGGTTGTTAGCGGTGAAGAAATGACGCCGTGTCACAGCTAGAGGTTTGTTGTTTTAGCATTTAACAATTTTTTTATTCTAGATAGAGTATTTTGATGAGATTAAAACCCACCCGCGTCAGAGATCTGTGTGTGTATAATGATCAATAACTGGTTGTTGGCGGTGAAGAAATGACGTGGTGTGACAGAGAGAGGTTTGTCATCCTTGAGCCACTCTACCTTGGGCGGTGGGTGACCCTGGGCAAGGCATTCCAGCACTGATGTCTTACCCACGTCAGTCACTTTGTTCTCCATCTTACGGCTGAACGTGGGAACGTCTGTGAATATTTTTATATAAAATTAAGATAATATGTCTTTGTTCTGGTTTACTTCTAGAAGTGTACTTTTCAAGTACACAAACATAAAAATTATAGCTATTTAGCTATGCTACATTTGCATATTATGATCATAATGGAACAGTTAAGAACGGGCTAGACATTGGATTTCATATGCTGTAAGTTATGCGCAGTAGATAGTCGTAAATAAAGGATGTACTGAACCATTCAAACCCATAGATATACTAACTCGTACTTGCACTGTGTGTAATGGCAAATGTAGGGTAAATGAAAAGAGCAGGCAAGAAAACAAAATGGCCACCAAGTATAGCTACTGCGCTCAAACCACTTTTAAACAATCGTACAGGAACCTAACGTAATGCAACAGTCATGGTCCGTGTTCAATGAAACGGTCAAGTATTTTGTGAAAAGAAAGAAGAGGAATTATTTTGAATAGACTTCAACCCAAATACAGTAAGTATTGACAGTATACTCTTCTACCCATTTTGAAACGCAGAATTGAAATGGACAAGACAGTACGGTATATAAATGTAACACTACTTTAACAAATTTGTGAACATTGTTCAGAGAAACTCTTTAAATTACTATATTTTTGAGGTTTTTGTCTTTTTACCCACAAAGCTTTGGGTAACATCAGAAAATACTTGGGTACCCGCTTTCAGAAAACTATCCATACATAATGATGCCATGCATATAATTATACATTGCAAAGGGATCATAGTACGTTTGATGCCTTGCTTACGTCTACCCTCGTGTGGCCATGATGTAAGACCGACATTTGGTAGATAGCGAGATCTGAAAATGCGGCTTATAATACTGTTATCAGTTATCACATGGCAGTATAATCTAAGTCCAACACTAACTCAGAAAATAAGCATATTATGTACTAACTAGAAACCGTGATACTGGCATTGGCAATAATGGTACCGGCTGCGTTAGTTGCCATACAGCTATAGACCCCTTCATCCACACTTTTGGTGCCGACAATGAAGAACACGTGGTCTTTAGGCATCATCTGAAGGGACATTATGGCATGAGTATGGTGTGATATGGACATGGGTATGACATGATAGGCACATTAGAACATTATGACATCATACACATTACACACGCGCATCCACACTTTTGGCATCATCTGCAAGTGACATTATTATATGAGTATGGCATGATAGTGACATGATTGTGATGTCACACTAAGACACAATGACGTCATACAGTCTATAACTGTGATACTGGCATTGGCAATAATGGTACCGGCTGCGTTAGTTGCCATACAGCTATAGACACCTTCATCTACACTTTTGGTGCCCACAATGAAGAACACGTGGTCCTTTGGCATCATCTGCAAGTAGCATAATAAAGTGCTTTCAGATTTAAGCTATGGTGGCATTGGTATATTACAATGTCAATGGGATGAATGCCGATGTCAATGAAGGCAAGAATACTGTTAGTACACTGGGTCAACAAACTCACACTGGGTAACTAAATCAACATGGATTACACGACAGAAAAATGTGACGAATGATGAACCGTCACTAAGGAGCCTATGAACTACCTCACGCAGGTTTTCTCAGAGTCCAAATTTCTTTTTAAACTGTCCATATAATTTTAGGTACAAACTTTAAAGAAGTAAGTTAGTATTATTATAAGTTAAACGTGTTGGATCAAGTTATTACAGAAACACTGTGACCTCACAATTTTCTGCCAAAAACCAACGCAGAGGCACTGGCTGTCAGTAATGACAGTCAGTTAGTCTGATGAATATGTGCATTAATTTAAATTCACAAAATGTAGGAAAATGTTATAAAAAAGGTGCATGTACGGGTAACCGACTAACCGTAATCCAATGGTCCAACATCAATAAAGCACATATAGTAGGTCATATAGATATCCACAAAGTAGTCAACAAAGTGCGATATTAACTGTTGGATGCATTACAGATATGCATTTAGTACAGTATGTACTTGAATACCGAAAGTGTCAAGTTTAATTATGATTATAAATATAATTCTAACCTGAATGCGGCGTTCACGAGCTGCAGGAAAGCTGATGCCGCCGTCCTTGTGCCAGGATATGACAGGTTGGGGGGATCCAACGGCCAAACATTCCAGTTTTGTGATTTCGCCCGCTTTTACGGTGATGTCTGCAGGTTTCTTGGTGAATCGCGGGAAAACTGGAGAGAGGAAATCACCACTATTAGTTAAGCAGAAGTTTTTGAAACACAAATGAGAGGAACACTGGGGGGGGGGGGGTATGTGTTGTCACAGTTAGTCACGTTAATCATACACAAATGAGAGCTTTAATTTGCCTTGAAACACATACGAGGGCTTTTGAAAGAGAAACGGAGGCACTGTTGTCATCCCTTCGATCACTAATGAAAATGTGGCTGGTTTCAAAAAACACACTACTGTACAGTACATAAGCATTGTTCCAAAAGACAGTCGCTTGCTATGGATATGGTGTATGATGCATATCAATTGGTGACATGACGTGCTGCAAAGATCTAGGCTAACACCTAACCCCGAATCGCTTCAGAGATCTTGACTGACGCATCACATATGAGTTAAAATCGTCTAGCCAGGCTCCACTGGCAATACCCATCATGACAATACTAATCTGTATTTATAACTAAATGTCCACTACCTAATATTAACGAGTATGCGATGGCCTCAAACCCGATTTACTTATATATTTATCCGTGGTTGCAGTGGCCGAGTGGTGGAGGCGTAATCTCATATGTGGCATATCTATTCCGAGCCATACCACTATGCTGTATGGAAATAAACAGCAAGTCCACTGTAAGTTAATATGTCATACATACCATGTACAGCGATGTCCACGCGCTCAGAGTACGCTGATCCAAATCTGTTACTGATAATGCACTGATACGACCCCTTGTCTATATCTTGTACTCGGGTCAAATATAAGCGGCTGTGGTATGTGTAGATGTCCGGTGTGCTCGCTTTGTCAGGTGATGTGGTTTGGGACGCGGAGTTTTTGACTTGGGCGTTTCGTATGATCTGTGAATGAACATAATAAAATAATAATATAAAGTTTGTGAGCTGTTTTGGTGGGCAGATATTTGAGAACAAGTATTAGTTAGCAAGTATTAGCAAGTATTGCTTAGCAAGTTTTGGTCAACAAGTATAGGTCAGCAAGTATTATAGTGAACAAGTATTGGTTAGCAAGTATTGCTTAGCAAGTATTGCTTAACAAGTTTTGGTCAACAAGTATAGGTCAGCAAGTATTGGTGAACATATTATAGTGAACAAGTATTGGTTAGCAAGTATCGATGAACATGTTTTGGCGAACAAATATTGCTGAGCAGGCCAGGTATTGAGATTTTCTGGACCATAATTTGTACTTGAGTCAGATACAATCGGCTAGTTCGGAGTGCTCGACTTCGGTGGCTTGGAAACGTGTTACGGATGAGTGATGAACATATACCCGGATCGTGGACTGGACCTCTGAGGTCTCTCGTCCCGTGGCCGTCCTCGTACCAGGTGAGTGGACATGACTAGGGTATCTTCATAGCTGCAGCATCCAGCTATGGAGGCATGGAGGAGAACCCCGATCGGGTTAATTGGCGGGCCATGGCCAGAGGAAGGCTCTCCAGTCTCCATAAGGTTAATGATGATAAAGTAAGGTAAGTACACTCACCATATCATACAGAATAGACTATACACTCACCACGTCATTCTTTCTCCATTGGTAAGTGACCATGGCAGACTCACTAGACATGGCCTTACAGTCCAAAGTCACATTCTGGCCTTTTAGAGCGATCTTTGACTTGGGCTGGTGGATTATTGACGGCTTCGGGAAATCCTCTGTGGAAAGAAAATCATTTTGGTAAAATAACATAGAAAGAATTGAAACCAAGGTATTGGTAAAGTTTTGGGATATGCCGGAGCTGTGTATAACTCACTAGGATTTTGGTTCGGTAAAATCATGTAGTTTACACTAGTTTTAGTGTAGTTTCAAGAAAAGTTGAGAGTGATTGGATACTTCTGCTATAACTTGTGGCAAAATGTAAGAGTATCGGTCTAGTTTCTGTATTTCAATATGGTTTCTGAGGTTACAGTCCAGTATAAGTTCGCTAAGGAAATCATGAACATCACACAGTTAAATCCTGGTATTGTCCCAACTCTATTTTAGTTTAGTTATCGAAAGAACAAACCAACAAGTTTTTGTCTCTCAGAGGGATGTTTTCCTAAAACACTACGGTACTATATCTTGTACAGTATTAATTACGTACCATGAAATGTTACTGATGTACATGTAGCCATTTATTATCTTGATTCTGTATAAATTGACTATAAATGCCTTTCTGCTAGCAATCTCGCGGGTAATTGACTGGCGGAAACTCTGGTAGCGGAATTGTTATCAATGCATGCTCTAATTTGATATCGTACATAATTTACTGTAAATTCATAAAACTTACTGCATTTGAAATCATCCTGGTCGATACTGAAGGCAGATTTTCCCTTGATCCACTCCGGGTGTGCACAGACAGCTTTGACTGAAGATTCGAACCCTGACCCTTTCATCCAGAGTGTGAGCCATGCGAGATGACAGTCACAGAGTAGGTTAGACGAGTTCAGTTTGCTGGGGAGATGAGATATTTATAGATGAAGTACATAAACAATGAGACTTGAACCTGGGACCCCTTTCATTCAGAGTATGAGCCATGCCAGGTGACAGTCACAGAGGAGGTTTGATGAATTCAGTTTGCTGCGGGATGTGGGATATGTTTATAGATGAAATAATTGTAGGATGCATTGTTACAGAATATGATGTATCTGTAGAATGAGACTCGAACCTGGGACCCTTTCATCCATAGTGTGAGCCATGCGAGATGACAGTCACAGAGGAGGTTAGATGAGTTCAGTTTGCTGGGAATGGGACAACAATTATAGATGTACACGATATGTTATAAAATAGGAGTATACATAAACACCAAAATTAAAACTGGGTCACATTACAAGCATAAGGTGAATCAGGACAAGTTAGTCTTAGTCGCAGAGGTTGCAAGACTCAGTTTGATGTTTAAAATTTAATACACTGTACACAAAGAGAGGTCATCACTTTGCAAAAAATATCTGACCGAGGGCTAATGAATATCGCCCGAGTGCGAAGGTTGATAAAATGTGTATTTTTTTATTTTTCAATTTTGTCGAAATGTAGAAACATTGCCTAGAGTAGTTTTTTGTACCTTCGGAAGCGGTGGCCTAGCCATGTAAGGAGCTGGTATGCCGATAAAGCAATCTCAATCTGATGTGGCAGCTGTGGGTTCAATTCCTGCATGCCATCGATTTCTTTCCGGTTAGGTAAATTTTGCTTCTTACAACAAGACTTAATAATGTAAAATATGTACTGTACACAATTTGAACGTCATAAAATCACTCACAATTCCTTCAAGCCATGCATTTCCGTAAAGACATTGTGCTCCACAGTTGTGATGTTATTGCTGGAGATATCCAGGTGTTGTAGTGTTGTGAGGCCATTGAAGGCATCCTTTGCGATAGATTTGATGTAATTGTTGTTGATGGCTAGCCGTGTGAGACTGGAGAGACCGAGAAACGCTCCCTGAGAGTCCTCGATCGTCCAGAATATCTGGTTGTTGTTTAGTGAGCTGAAAATGACAAAAAATTCGATGGACCACAAGATCGGTTTAACCAATGCTTCCTGGTCATGTCATGTCTTTGGCGACGAGTCATTGGACTGTAGGCTTATGGTGTAGTGGTCAGCATACCCGTCAATCAACGAAGCTTCAGCTGCGGGATCGCACTTCAGCTGCGACCATTCAACATATTTTCCGGGCTTTCATACCCGCATAAATTTGCGAGATTCATGCATGGCAACAATGTTCATGATTCCCTGTAGTCAACACTATCTTCCCATTGCTTTACAACTATTTTATACCTTGAGCGCCGACTGCGTACTATCGGCGTATTGAGCAGTAGAAAGCCACAGATCTGTAATTACGCCACTGCATGTAATTACTTACACAAACTTGACATGAATTAATATTGTTGCAAGCATGAGACAAACACATGACACAAGAGCGCTGCTCACGACACAAGCACAATTTGAAACAGAAGGGGTTTGGAGTGTGTGGGATGGGACGGAAGAATACATAGTGGCTGGGACAGTTTTTAATAGACAACAAATAATGAACAATCATGAAACTCTTGGCAGCCTACAAAACTATTATCTTTTAATTTGACGCCTGCAGAATTTAGCATACATTATTATATGATGCAACTTTCGAGTACAAAATTAATTGCAACTTTTTTTCTAAGGGAATCGATGAATGCCATAATACGTAACTATAAAGAAGCACTGAAGTAGTTTGTTTATTGCCTAGCAGTAGCACTGTACCATGTGTTAAATAAA
>WNLI01000921.1:0-12226 GCA_025802215.1 Wirenia argentea
TCTTTATATGCGATTATCTCCATAACTAGAAAAATCAAAAATTCCCACTTATCTGGTTTGCGTTCCAAGCACTCGATATACACTATACACTATACAGTGACCCCTCACTTATATGCCATTCTTGGGACAAGCAAATTTGCGAAATTGTGGAATACTGTACACATGAATTTTCGCCTAGGCTAGTGGTAATTTTCCCCTATTTCGCCTATCATAAAACCGACAAAAATTACAACAGGCTAAAATTTTTATTTTAAAAGAAATAAAAATCAGAAATCGGCTAAATTTACTGTCGGCGATATCGACCAAAATCACAAATAGGCTAAAATTAAAACCGGCTAAATTAAAAGCGTGTGAAGTGGCGGAAAAGTGCGGTAGTAAAATTACAGTAAAATTTAATACTAATAAGTAAATAAATGAGAATTATAGACTTGGAAAATGTAAATCTTATGGCGACTGGCGAAACATAAATGTGAGGTATTCCTAATATAGTAACGACAACAAAATTTCCAAATTTATTCATTAATATCTGCCCACCAAATGACCAAAGTGGATAATTTAAATGATGTTCATTCAAAATAATTATGTTCGTTCAAAATAATGATGTTCATTCGGACCGAGCTATCCTATCGACCACCACAATTACTGACACACCGTCATTGAAAGGTTATGACATTGAATGCTTTGCCTGAGGCACTTTGGGTGACAATAGCCTGCCCTCCAGCACTCAACAAGTCTGCATAGTAAAGTACCGCTATAAATATTTTCAATTAAAATTAATTTTCTGGTGTATTTTCATTTTTCACTATTTAGAGACATTTAACAGGATGTTTTAAGTATGTGCAACAAAAAAAATAAATGTATGGTAATTTGCCACGGCGTTGATTTATCTGAAATTATCATTTTGTGGATAATAAAATTGTGAATTTCATAAATCATAAATCAGATTTTCCATGACCAAGCATAAAAAATTAGTATAATAATTAGTGTATTTTTTTGGGCAAAATTTTATAAAAATAATTATGACAATAATAACATAACGTTGATAATGGTAGCGTTGAAACAAATGAATTTCAGTTGCCTGAAAACCAGACACCGCCAGGGCTTAAGGTAGGATTTCTGATCTGCCTGTCTAAAATAAATCACTGCCCGTCAAGATTATCCGCGGAGCGCGAGCGAGCGAAGCGAGCGAGCCCCTAGGGGGGTCTGGTGGCATGCCCCCCCCATAATTTTTTTGATTTTAGCTGCTCTGTGGGTGCATTTCCAGCGATTTCAGGCATGTATTTGGTAGTTTCACATGTCTCTGATTTTGACTATCATGACTGTTTAAATAAGCATATAAAACAAAATTAGCTGTAGACCTATGACACTGGGAATGTTGTTTGTCAGTATTGTATAAATTATGCATCTATCAGTACTGTAATGGTGTAGTATTGTTATACTTACGTACATATTTGTTGTAATGTTGCAGGAGAAGTGGGGAAGAGGGTCAGACCATCGGGGTTGACGCAGAGTGCAGGCGCAGACGCAGGCCTAGACTTTACTAAGTTTACTTTAGAGTTTAATAATAAGCGTATACAGTATCTTATAGCCAACATTATCAGAATTCATTTATTTAATACATGGTATTAATTTTAATTGTTAACAATAATTCATGATGCTGCCTCACAATAGATTTGTAAACTGTAGTATTATGTCGCACTATGTTACTAATGATCCCATCATGTAGGCAGTAGGCTAGATCTTTTTTCCAGATAGGCTAATGCACCAACTTCAATGCCAAACAAATTCAGCCAAATCAAATAGACTAACTACAAGTCTACAAGTACTGCCTAGTTAGTACCCCGTCCCCACGTGACCACGTCCATCATTGAATAAGTATTCACCCATAGACCACAGTCATAGACCAGTCCAGAACCATTAGGCCTATACTTTGCACTTGTAAGTATGTATAGTTTACTAACGAGTTAACAACTACCGGTACCACATAATGTACAATGACAATGTGTCACTATGTGTGATTATGGTCAGATATTTGTTACAACCGTACAGTAGATGGATCACTGATCGGTCTCCTCGCTGCCCTTGAGGGACCACCTATGTGGGTTTTCCTGGTAGACCTCAAGGGCAGCTTGGAAATCGAATTTCTCAATATCCACCTTGCTATGAGAGATTCTCATTAACTTATCAAGTTTTGCAATGCCTAAACAGGTTCTCAGTTTGGTTTTAATTCGGTTCTGGGTAGAAAATGCTCGCTCAGATTCGGCATTGGACGGCATCAGTACCAGCCCAATTTGGTGAAGTTGGTGTAGGTCTGTGGAATAATAGGTCACGATATTACTAAAACAGTAGGCTATATTATACCAAAATATTAAATATTAAAACGGGAAAGCTAACTGGTATAGTACCCATGCTATGCATGGTTTAAGTCTGGGTCTGGCATGGGTTAACTACTGGAATCCCTTTGGTTACTCGGTTAAGGAACCTATAGACTACCCCTGCAGGTGTGTCCTGCTTCAATTCACTATTACTCGTATTGTGACTATATATGAGCATGTGAGACAGACTCAGACAGTATAGCTTTCGTTAAGTTTCGTACAAATACTGCTGGCTTCTTTCCGGTTCCCGCGATGCATGTAGGCTATTGAAAGATGGAAAACATCCTGCCCACGTTTTCCCCATTAGCCTAATGTTCCAATAATTATAGCATGTATACTGTAATAGTTACTGTATAGGCATACAGACTATACAGTGCGTATTATAGAATCAGAAACGTATATCAGTAGGCCATTCTATACCAGGCTCACTTACCCGAAGTTACGTGGCTGTATTACTACCGTAGGCTATGTCGTATGGCCAATATGCATGATGTTGTAATGCAAGGTTGCTTCATATAATGTACTATCCAAGACATTCTTCACATATTAGGCTGCGTTTGTAGGCCTATTATGTGGTATTCATTGACGAACGTCTAAAACATAATAGGCTATAATAGTAAACCTTTATAGACTGATTTGTTGATGCGATTGGACCCGGTATATATCGCGGTATATAGTTGGTCGGGGGTGCGGTACACCAATTCGTTGTCGTCGTCCGCACGTTCGTCGTCGTCGTCGTCGTCGTCGTCGGCACTTTCGTTGTCATCGTAGTCTTCGTTAATGGTCGGAAGGTAACGATATTTGTGCACAATCTTCTTAAAGAGGAAGAAATTGCCGCGTATGGCCGATGGATCGACGATCCCGTCAAATGGTCTTCCGTCGGCAGATATCTTCCTTTTGCCGTAGTGGTCCAGGAGTATCTCGACGTGTTTGTTCCCCCAGAACGGCAGATCTTTCTTTTTCTCCGGATATGAGCTCGGCTCAAATATCTGTACAGTGTAGGCATGTTACACTAATTAATACGTGAGCAAGGTGTACCAACCACACGTGCAGTCGTGCACTGCACACTTAGTCTATAGGTGTAGTAGCTATGATGTGTCACCATTTAGTCGTGATTAGATTAGATATCACCTCACCTCACAAAAATGCAGGGGGCAGATTAGTACTGTATCGCCCACTTCTGAGGGAATGGTATGAGTGGCACGTACGTGAGTGCTCAGCAGTAGACATTAGCCAATAACTTGTCGTGTATTGTCGTGACACGTAGACCTATACATGGGGTGAGCATCAATTGACAATAGCCGACTTATCAAGTATCTCACTTATTGAGTGATCATTGATTGACAATATGCTGCAAGTTGGCATGTGAATGATCCATGCATGCATGCATGGTTCAATGATTGGGCGAGCATGACCAGTGATTGGCACACGTGATTCAGCGATTATCGTGCACGTGTTTTCACTTACCATTTCAAATACCAAACCAAACTTACCAATTAGCCCAATTTGTCCTAATAAAAACTTACCAATTTGCCCATACTACCAATTTGCTATCATATATATTATGTAGGTATATAGCCTAATTATTACTATCTACCAATCAACCAACCAACCTGGAAGGCAGACATGATTTCCAAACTTGGAAATCGCCCCGACACGTTCTTGACAACTTCGTCGATGAATGACTCGCGGTCTATGGAGAACTGTTGGATCTGGTCGCAGTTTTCACCTCGGCCTGGAAGTGTCTTGAGAACGACGTCGCAGTAACGAGGAGGGTCGCCCGTCGCTTTAGCCAGGAAGTTCCCCAAATACTCGCCCGGTATACGTTTCATTTCCTCAAGAGAGTCTAGCACCCGGGTAACCTGTAAACCGCATCGATAGTAATGTAGGCCTACGCAGCCTATGCTACGTATGGGACTCTGGGTCGGGAGGAGTGGCCGGGTTCGAACCCACTCATTCAGATATCGGCATATGTGTTAAATTATCGCGATTATATATAGCGAAGAGTATATACGTATATATACCGCATTTTAGGATCTCCCGATGTCAAACTTACAACACAACGAGGTCACGCTAAACGATCAATACCATTTTTTTTACATATTATATTTATACTAGGCCTACCTTGTGTACCGAGACTACACCCTGCTACGGAAATGACGTGCTATCCCGCATTCACACCTTTCCTGTAGAGAACGCCAGAGTTAACTGAGGATCGAGTGGATTTGACTACTTATTAGCCTAAAACTGACCTCTGGCTGGATGACCATGAATGTCAAGTCTCTTCTTTGGAACACCTTGTATAGATGGTTGATGAGTCCCAGAACATCGCAGACCAGCGACAACAGCGCAATGTACTTGTACGAGGTTAGTTGGGCATGTATGCCAATGGCAGACGCGTCGTCGTCGTTACACTCTTGTTCCAGGAAGAAAACAAGAGGCTGGTAATTGTGCACGACGGCTTTCACGGCCTCCCCAAGACAGAGCCAACGTATCTCGAACACCTGTATACAAAATTAATATAGGCTAGGCTATATAGTAGGCCTATGAAGACTTGCAGCTATCAGGATATATAGGCCTACCGCAGTCCGCCAATATATATGCGTCCTACAGTGACGTGAACTCGGCACTGGTCCGTGAACAGAGAACCCACTTTATATAGTAGCCTACTTTCTCATGTGCGTATTTGATGTGGTGACATTCGGCAATTGGCGTCTGCTGACCCCGAGGCTAGATCTGTAGCATATTATATAGGTAGTGCAAAGTCCAATTGTAAAATAAAAATAAAAATGTGTGCATTTATATACTGCACTTTCAGAATCTGTCCATGTTGCCATGCAGGAATTTAGCAAATGACGGATGGAAAGGCTGGGAAAAAATCCCTGGTTTTTGCAGGGCTCGAACCAGCGACCCCTCGTTCGAAAAGCCGCAGCGCTGACCACTACACCACGAGGCTCATTGTGCATCTAGTTCTCAGATTGAGTAACCTATACTGAGTAGGCTACCCTAAGCATTGGGTGAGTGGGAACACTGTTAGCCTATAGCGTAGGCCTATTATAGGCTAATAGTGTAAATGTGCATGGCGTAGAAATGTGATACTTTTTACCCATTCGTTTATCGGGAAAAGGGAAGAGGCATAAATTTCTAGGTGAAAATATAGCCTATATATTATGGGCTATACATGTTTACCTTCTTGAACTTGAGGAAGGCGTATCCAGGCCCGGATTCGTCGGTGTCGTCGTACATTTGCTTCAGGATGTCGGCCATTTCTGTGAACTTGGTGAGTCGATTTGGCGAATTATTGACATGCTGGTACACGGTGGATACAAGCGTTTGGAGCACCGCGACGTTTTTCACGAGCGCGGCTGACTTGCTTACTGCCAAGTGAAGGCGATGGCAGACGCAATGGATGGAAATGGCGTGTGGATTTCTGAGGAGATGGAGGCCCGTAACGCCGTTCTTGTCGGACAACATGACGCTCGCGCCGTCGATTCCTAAAGCCCACACCTGAGGACATTGGTATACAAATTGGGAGGCACCAGTGAAGTGGGAGCCGCACGAATAGCCCACCACCCATGCAGGCACTCATCTCACCTTAACCCATGTAGGCCCTATACGCAACGGGCAAACAATGACGAACTGTCCATAGGCCTATTTCAGTCAGTGGATGTGTCATCCAATCGATCAATCTGTCAGTCATCAATCAACCAATTTATCAGTTATATATATATTGCAACGTGAATTAGAGGGGTGGCAGAATATATTAGCGCGCATAGGCTATATGACATAGACCACTGGTGATGGAGGTGCGTATGTATCCAAAATTACTCGTCGGGATTTTCCCGGGCTTTGAAATCCGCATTTCACGTAGGCTATAGGTAGACTATATAGGCCTATACGCAGTACGCAATAGGCCCCAGCAATGTATATAGGCTATATTTAAATATGTCGTTAATACTCGTCATTTATTTTAAAGAGCGCTAGATATTTATAGTCCTATATTGCCTATACCTTTTTTAGTGGCACCCCGTAGATCTTCAACACCTTGGTCATCGCGGCGTAGATGGTCTTGGCACATCCGTCTGCCACTTTCTCTATTGCCAGGTATTTGGTCTGGAGACGGTCGTTATGGACGTACCGAACAATCAGTACAAGGTGTTTCTCACTGCTTCGATCTGTCGACTCATCCATCCCGATGGATATATACTTTGCCGACGTCAAGTCCTTTTTCATGTTTCTCACAAACACCTGTATGTCAATATGTCGCATATATATAGGCCTATATAGGCATATTTCATATTCATTTGTAGACTCTATAGTTCAATATAGGTTAAGCCATGATCATGGCCTGATTCATGGGTTCAGGGGTTTTTTTTTAATCCAAGTCTCACCTAGACATGTATAGGATACGAGGCTGACTGGTTGCATGTGCAAATTTCTTCAATTTTGATTAATTTTTTCGGGTTTTTTTCTAAGATATATTGTCAAAATTGCAATTTCGGCCTGGAAGCGTCCAGTAGGTATCACATTTTCCGTATAACTGGGCACTTTTTTTTTATTTGGACTTAGACTGTATAACGCCTATAGGCCTATATATACTCTGGATGTGGTTCCAATACATTGCAATGCATTCCACCAGTCCACCACTTGCACCATCGCGCATAGGCTGGTATATATAGGCATAATAATAGGCCATGCACATAGCATATCGGGAGCAATTGCAGGCGGTCGTATGCATGGGGGTGGGTATGGCAGTGTAGGCCTATCCATACAGTATATATTGTAAACTTGTAGGCTATTATAGGCTGTAGGCCTACCTCGTTCAGGGAGTGCAGCAACTCATCGTGGGACCATCCCGACTCTTTAGTGGAGTTTTTGGCGTTGTTCAGTGCGATCACGTCTTTCGCCCCTTGTAGTCGTTGTAGACGGAGCAGAGATTTATGTTTCACATTCGCCACCTCTTCTACGGCCAACCAATAAACCGAACGTAGCGCCGCTACGTAGGACGCCTTTTCTTGGTTGTCCATTTTAAGTTTCACGTCGGACATAGACGGCTGGGAATCATCGTATGCTGAAGCAACGAGCATGTGCGATTGGCTCCCGCAATGGTCTAGAAGGGACTTCTTCCTGAAACCATGCACCCATAGCCTATATATATATATATTATTTAGTATAGGCCTATAGTGTGGACATAATAAATTATGAATATTGTAGGCCCCTATTATAGTTATTAATAAATAATAATTTTATAGGCCTACAAACAAAATAATAGGATATGTTTCGCATTTTATAGGCTAGGTATAGCCTAGGTACTGAATATTCTTGGTCATTCATGTCGCGAGTGCAGACAAATCCCAGTATAGGCTAGGTATTGCACGAGAGTCGCAGGATTTGAACTCAGAATATAATCTATATTGAGAGTCATTCTTTAATTCGATAGCAAATTTCTTCAATTTTGATTAATTTTTTCGGGTTTTTTTCTAAGATATATTGTCAAAATTGCAATTTCGGCCTGGAAGCGTCCAGTAGGTATCACATTTTCCGTATAACTGAGCACTTTTTTTATTTGGACTTAGACTCTATAACGCCTAGGCCTATTATACTCTGGAATGGATGTTTTTCCAATACATTACAATGCAATATGCATCTATAATGGTAGGTTCTTGTGTTGTCAAAGAGGTATAGTATAGCCTAGTAGGCTATTAGCATATGGAGATCCTACTAAATACCGGTTATAAACTGTACATCTGTAGCCTAGGCTAACTATAAACCAACCTGAAATTATCGCACCCTTCATGTGCCCATGGACCGGGTTGATTCGCTCGAGCACACCAGCGGCATGTCATCGCCTCTTTCATAGGGTCATACACCAGCCACTCTTTGAACAGAGGATCCGTGAGCCATCCTTTGACGAATTTTCGAAGTGGCTTCTTCTTGTCGGTGCTGGTCGATGTTTCTGACGTGACGGTAGATGTGGTGGACTGGTCAGCTGACGTGTCGACAGTGATGGACTGGTCGGTCGATGTGACTGACTGGTTGGTCGTTGTGTCTGACGGGACGGACTGGTTGGTCGTTGTGTCTGACGGGACGGACTGGTCAGTCGTAATGTCTGACGGGACGGACTGGTCGGTCGTAATGTCTGACGGGACGGACTGGTCGGTCGTAATGTCTGACGGGACGGACTGGTCGGTCGTTGTATCTGACGGGACGGACTGGTCGGTCGTTGTGACGGACTGGTCGGTGGACGCGAGGGATGTAACGGACGCGACTGTGCTGGCAGACTGGCTAGTCGATGCGGTCACGGACGTTTTCTGTGAAATATAAATTAATTAATAGGTTAAATTATTCACCATGACAACAAGTAGGCCTACGACCATGATGTAGTAGGCATGTCCACCTCTATTCCTATCATTATTGTATTTAAATTAGTTAGCATTGTGCCTTATTCACCTTCTGGTGGCGATATGTCACAGTTGAGGTCACACCCACCATGCATATTCGTCATTACCACAATCGTTATTACCCCGTTTCCTTGCCCAAGGAGACAACTCTCAGATCGGCTCGGCCCGGGTTCGAACGCACGGCCTTCTGCTGACAAAGCAGACGCGCTCCTGACTGTTACGCCAGACTATTATTGCATTGTGGCATGCATCCATGCATGCATCGTCATGGACCCCACTTGTCAGTAGGCCTACACTACAATGCAGCTATCATGACTACAATAGGGCACACTTAATGAGATATAGGTACAACCCGTTAGCAATAGTATTGTAGTATTGTACAAACACAATTGTAATATGCGTAGATGATAATTGCATTTAAACTTACCTTGGGGAAGAAGTCCTGTATTTTCCTATTTTTCGGTTTCGACGCCATTTTGTCCAGTAAAACAAAAGACAATAAACTAACGACAAAGCCAGCAAAGGGCAGTGGCAATTTGCGCGGGAAATCATAGTGGGTGGGTCGTAGAGTGCATGCAGGTGCTGTGGACTGTGGTTGCACGTGTTTTCAATATATTCCGCCGGCCGACGTACAAAGTTATAAAAGTGTGAACTCGCCCTAACTACGTGCGAACGCGCCCTAATTACAAAATCGATATAAGATCACGTGACCCCGGAAATGGAAAATTTGTTGAGAATGTCAATTTCGCTTCCCTGGTTACGAGGCAAGAATATTAATGGTTATTTAGGTGTATTGGGTAAGTTTGGGACAGCGTAGAGCTGGTTTTTAATTTTATGACGGGTAGAAACAGTACTAGTCAAAGTTAAACCCGTCATGGGTGTTTTTCGCCCGTCATATTCTGAAACTGCCCGTCTTAATGACGGGTGGACGGGTGTCTACCTAAAGCCCTGGACACCGCTGAATTGAGTGATGAAATAACGGAGAAATTACCATATAAATGACATTGGTGTGAATATTGTACCGTAGACCTACAACCCTCTTGAGGTCTCGAACTCGAAGTATATAAACTTGTAATGGGGAATGGAGGTGTTGAATGCATGAGATAGAGAACCTCCCCTTTCAAGCGTTTCTGGGAACATCCTGCACTCAGTAATCAGTATAATGGCTAATATTTATTTTACGTGACAAAATTTTGGCATGGCACGGAACAAAACTGTTATATTTACAAATTGTGATTTTGTATAAACTTCATACCGGTCTGCGTAATAGACGCTCGATCTTAGTGAAAATGTCGCCAAAAAATTCGGAATAAAGTTCTAGGAATAATCGTTTTCGAACTGTCATGTGACTGGTGGCTGACATCTTAGATATGAAGGGAATTCCAAGGAAATACGGGATTTCTGAAAATGGAAATTTGGCGGGAAAAAATAATAAATGTCCGATTGGCTACTGGTCAAGGTCAAAAACTTCTAACATGGCTACCTGAAATGAGTCTGTCATGCGAAAACAGTCTATACATAAAAAACATACAATCATGCAAATAAATATGAATGCAGAAAGCACAATATTATTCATTGTACACAGTGATCACAGTAGGCCTAAATTCACTAACTTGGTGAGATCTGATCGTGTCTTGTCCTGAAGCATAGGCTATCACGTTGAACTGGAACGGTGCATCTGTACGTCGTATTGAATAGGAAGCTGATAGAGGAAGTTATTACTACACTCACAGTCACAAGTTCACAATCTACTGAGCTACTAAAATATAAGTGATACAAATCTGTGCATAATTATAGACAACTCCACTCTGCTAGCAAGTAGCAACAAAGATGTAGCAAGTAGCAACTACCAATACCTATTGACTGAGATAGTGTGCTTATTGTGTGGATATTATAATAGCAGAAGCACCCCTAGACTGATGTATGTGTATAATGGCCCAGCACCCAGAGGTTGTTATAATGATGCAGCTGCATACAGACACCTACACAAAGAAGCTACTGGAGTCTGTGATGCATTAGTCACTGTACTGTAGAGTATACCAAGTGGCGGGATAATATTGATTATTACTGGTGCAAGATTACACAATGCCGCTCTGTTTATCATTGCATAACAGTCACAATGGCGGGAAGGTCGCATCCATTCGATGACCTTAGAAACGTTACTTCTGAGGTCAACGTGGGTTTTAGGAGGATATAAGACGATGACAATGTCCTAGAAAGGTAGAAAAGGACTTACCTTGTACTTTGGCGTCTTTTAGATGAGGTGATACTCGTAAATTTGTCGTTTCACGCCGGTCCCATAGCGATTTTGACAGATCTATGCAGCTACTAGCACGTCGTCTGCAAAACGTCGTCTGCTAAAAATCGTAAATTTACGCAAGTGCGCGTAAATGAGACTGCGTCTAAACATCTAAACGCACGTAGGCGTTCATGACAGATTACTTGGCGGGTCGGGTGTTAGGGCTATTGAATTTTAAATTATTGGTCTCTTTTATAAATTCACATCAATAACTCCCTGTAGGCTAACCTACGAATGACCTCATCAGGCTGTTAGTAGTGCAATGCATGTCTCGCGGTGTGATCCGGATTTTAATAGGTCCGGCACACGCCAAAATCTAAGCTTTTCAGACTTTGCCACCTGCCCTATTCACCAAGTCTGGCTTTTGTGTATATTTGTTTTTGTGATGGTTGGGCATGCGCCCAGAGTGCTATTGTACTGTAGTCTGTAGACGATTTTACGCCCTGCAGACGAAAACAAATTATATCAGTCGACTGGTCCTCGTCTCAGTCTCTCAGACGGATGGCAAAAAATTAATGGCATGCCATAGAATTTTGTTAGACAGATTTTTTTGGTGATTCTGAGACCAATTTTAGGCTATTGTTGAAATGCCGGATACTTTACATGAATTTAAATTTTAAAATCTCTAGTCATCTCAACCAGTGAGTTAGGTACTTAGCGTGACATTATGGATATTGTATAAATTGAATGATCAGTACGTTGGTGTTTAGACGCATCTTCAACTCCCACCTGTCCAGCTGATAATTTAGCGGGAACTTTGATCTACGATGATTGTTTCAGTCACGTCGATTGGCACCATTTTCGCATAAAAATAATGAAAGTTTTTGTTTGTTATGTATGGCAACACTCTTACTGCTGTCATGAAGTATAGTCTTGAATTATAATCTACAGTAACTGTACTATGTACCAAAAAATATTATACGAAGAGCTACTGTTATTTTTTTCTGTATGTAAAAGTCATTTCTTGCTATATATCACAATCACGCGGTCGTGCAGTGTAGGCCTATTGTCAATTTTGTTGCACACCTAATTGCCACTCACCCCGTTGCACTGCTCTGCACTGCTCTGCACTGCTCTGCACTACTCTGCACTGCTCTGCTCTGCACTGCTCTGCACTGCTCTGCACTGCTCTGCACTGCTCTGCACTGCTC